>VMDO01005561.1:25775-84138 GCA_007922755.1 Pedetes capensis
AAAAAAAAAAAAAAAAAAAAAAAAAAAAAAAAAAAAAAAAAAAAAAAAAAAAAAAAAAAAAAAAAAAAAAAAAAAAAAAAAAAAAAAAAAAAAAAAAGACATCATGTTGATTATGTTCTCTGACTATAATGCAGTTTTGTTAGATATGTAACACTAAGAATATCTAAAATAACCTTCTATGTTTTGAAGTTTATAAACAGTTCCAAATAACTTATGATCCAAAGAGGAAATCATAATGAAAATTAGAAAATACTTAGAAGAAAACAACATGACAATATTACATCCTAAAATGTAACTTGTAGGATGCAGCTAAAAGTGTACTTAGTGAAAAAGAAGAGAGACTTAGAAGTAGTGAGCTAGGAGTTTAAACCAGAAGCTGAGAGGGAGGAATGCCCAAGAGTAAGCTGAAGGAATGTCAAAGGAAGGAAGTAAACATATGAACAGAGATTGATGAAATAAAAAAGAAAAACAAAATAGAGAGCAATGATATAGCCAAAAGTTGTGTTTGAAATGACAAGTGAAACAGTCATTCTTTTTGAAAGACAAAGAAAAACAAAGGGAGAGAGAAAAACCAACAATGAATGGCTATTTCTGGATAATTAGTACAGAATAGCTTCCCACTCTGAAAAACACAGTTTCTTAGACTTTCGCTGGACATCTGTGGAAGCTGTCATTTCTCCGAAGAGCCCTGATTGTTTTTAGTGGAAAATGGAATTTAGTAAAAACGTTTTGAGAGCTATGTGTGCTCACCAGCACTGTAGTGCCACTGCTTGGCACAGTCCTAACCATACCAAGGGCACACACGCTAACCTGTAGCCAGGTGTTCTACCAATAGCTGTTACCATATGATGTTCTGCATATCCAAAAAATAAAATGGAAGTTTAAAGTAAAAGAAGAGAAAAAAGTAGGTCCAAATATTGGGTACAGAAATAGGTACAGAATAGGTTTAATATGCCAAACTGTATATTAAACTCATATCTTCACCCAGAGAAAAAAAATAAAGAAATAACTAGATCAGTGTAGTTTAGTTATCCACCCTTAAGAAGATATAGAGGGAGGAAAAGAAGGCAAATAAATCTGGAACTTTATTTAGAATGATTGCTTTGACAGTAGTATTGGCACTGTAATTCTAAAACTATTTGAATGTGTATGGTAGGACAGAGCAAATAAGTAAACATATCTGTTTTGCAGAACTCAAGTTTTCACTGTGGAAAGAAGGGGGTACAAATATGGAACAGAGTCATATGAATAAGACTCCAGTGGTGTTGGATTCGAGTGTCTGTATGATCCCATTAGTATACAGATCTGGGCATAATGTAGATGTAAGTATAGGCACAGGTGCAAATCCAGGGATTGGTTCAGGAACTTCTTAGCTCTAAGTGCTGAGAGGGTCTAGAAGCAGTGGCACTACAGTGCTGGTGAGCACACATAGCTCTCAAAACGTTTTTACTAAATTCCATTTTCCACTAAAAACAATCAGGGCTCTTCAGAGAAATGACAGCTTCCACAGATGTCCAGCGAAAGTCTAAGAGGAGCCCAGAACACATTGTCACAGCAGAAAGTCAAGAAGTGCTCAACAGGAAAAGGTGTCATGTCAAAAGGACACAGCGTGAGGGAGCGCCCGATGCTCAAATCCAAGGTGGCATAATGATGGTGAAAGACTTTAACATTTTTCTTTCCAAAGAGATTCATGAGTCCAGAGTGATACTGAAAAGGAGAGAGAAAGAGACAGAGCAGGAAGAAAAGATCTTATTTCAATAGAATGCCATGTAATAAAGATGAAAGTATTGATAGGATTATAATATCACTGTTTTATAATCCCCAGTATGACAAAGGATTTAGGTGAGATTGTCAATGGATGCTAAAACCAATGGACAAAGCGTTGCTGGAAAACAAGATAAATATGCCACCTCGAATACTGCTTAGTTAGTTAGTTAGGTGCCGTCGAGTCGGTATCCGACTCATAGCGACCCTCCCAGGGTTTTCAATGGCTGACTGTTTCGGGATTGCCTTGGGAGTGGATTGCCAGGTCCTTCTCCCATTTTTGCGGTGCTGGGAATTGAACTCAGGACCTCAGAGACTGCAGCGCAGAGCTCTACCAACTGAGCTAAATCCCAGCCCCCCGAATACTGGTTACACAAAGCAAAACCTGCTTTTACAATGATTGTCACTACCTTAATCAAGAACTCTAACTTAGTATCACCAGCAGGACAACAAACTGTTGGTGTTTGCCTCAGGAATACCATAAAAACCATACTGAATCAGTTATGCAGTGCTCTGGATGGAAATGTTTAGTCTGACCTAAAAATAACCATAAGAAAACAACCAGATTTTTAAAAGATTAAAAACAATGAGAAGTGGGAGTTGAAGAATTTGTTCTAGATAAAAAAAAAAAAAAAAAAAAAAAAAAAAAAAAAAAAAAAAAAAAAATTAAAGAGATGTAAAAAGCAAATGCAATGCATGACCATTGATTGGATTCTGATCAGGAAAATAGAAATTCAGCTATAAAAGACATTTTGGGGTCAACTAAGAAAATTTAAAGCAGGAGTGGAGGGGCAGGCCCCATAATCCCATTATTTGGGAGGCTGAGATAGAAGGATTGTGAGTTTGAGGCCAGCCTGGACTACAAAGTAAGACCTTTCCTCAAAAAAACAAACAAGAACAACAACAATAAAAAAAAAAAAAGAAAAAAGAAAAGAAAAAGAAAAAGGAAAAAAGGAAAAGAAAAAGAAAAAGAAAGTTGAAATGTGTACTGTTACTACATGGTATTATTGAATTAATGTTAATTTTCTTACATGTCTTACAAATCATAATTATATGATTTTTGTATGGCAGAGTGTCCTTATTCTTAGGGGATGCATGTTGAAATATTTAGGGACAAAGTGTTGCGATGTCTGAGCTTGACTAAAAGTGGTTCAGTAGACAGATAGACAGATAAGCAGATGATAGATACACAGCAAAGGTGGCAAAATCTTAGTACCCAGTGAATCTAGATAAAGAAGCATGGATGTTTACTCCTCTGGCCCTACCCCTAAGTTTTTATTAGGTGTAAACATTTTCAAAATGAAAAGGTGGTAGAAAAACATGGCAGGACAAACATGTAATTTAACTCCCAAATCCAAATTAAAATGACATACAAAGAAATTTGAGCCGAGTGCAGTGGCGCCTGCCTGCAATGCAAAGTGACTTAGGAGGCAGAGGTGGGAGGATCACAAGTTCCATGCCAGAAGCAGCCTGTATAACTTAGTGAGACCATGACTCAAGACAAAAAAATGTAAAAAGGGGGTTGGGGTGCAGCTCAGTGGTAGAGCACTTGCAAAGTATGTGCAAGGCCCTAGGTTCAGCTGAAAGAAAGTACTGAAAGAAAAAAAAGGAAGAAAGAAGAAATTTTAAAAAGACACATATACCCACAAGATTAAGTAGAACACAAGGTAGAGGCGTGGAGCAAAAAGTTTCAAAGCAAGAATCAGATGGTTGAGGGGTAACTGTCCCAACAGACTCAAGAAAGCAGGACTCCAAGCTGGCGGTGGGTAGAGCTGAGGAGCAATACAGTTTACCCCACAGAATCCCTGAAGGTTCCTTCTGAAGGAGGAAAAATGAGGCTCTTGTCTGTGAAGCATCCTGCTCAGAAATAAATCTGACCACTCAAGAAAAAGACCTGGAACTGACAGGGAGCTTCCATCAGCCAGCCAGACAGACCTCCACAGAAACTTAAAGTCAACATGACCTGTCCTTCAGAGTTCCCAATAAGATGTTCAGCCCCTCACACTTAATCACGAGCAGACAATCAGGAACCGTCAGACAACTGAGTCCAGCCCACCATGGAAGACAGCAAAGCAGGTGAAGATAAACAAAACACCACCACCACCAAAAACCTGGAGGGAAGAGAAACCAAGCAGAGATTTAAGGCCTGAAAATGATCACAGAAGCCCTTGTCCCCTATCTTGGCTTGATGAGAATATAAGAGATTGAAAGAAATCATGCTGCATCCTTGAAAAATAAGCACTCAGAAAACAATCACCAAAGAAAACAATGCCCTTGAAAATTAAAAAAAAACATGAGAGCAGTAGAAGGGGTGGAAGCTAGAACTGATATACCATGGCAGAAAGTAGAACAAAATTACAAACAAATGTAGAACAAGATAAAGAAAATCCTAACAGTCCCAGAGGAACATATCTGAACAACAGGAGTCTTTAGAAAGCACAGAGAACATAGTTGGAAGGAATGACTCATGAGACAATTCAAGACATTTTCCCAGAACTGAAGGAACCAAGTTTCCAGGTTAAAGGGGCCCAGCACAATCGATGAAAATAGATTGATACCAACGCACATTATGACTTCTCATTTTATTGGAGAAAAAGAGCTACAGCTTCCAGAAAATAAATAAATCGGTCATGGACAAAGGATCTGGAATAAGGTGGCTTCTCATTTCTCACCAGCAACACTGGCAGCAAGACGACAGTTCCGTTGGAAAATGATTTCCAATTTAGAATTCTGCAATGCTTTGCAGCTCTTAGTCAGGGGCAAGGGCAGAATAAAGACAATCTCAGTTGTTCAAAGTCTCAGAACATTTACTTCCTAATCAGTGGAAGATGTTCTCTACCAAAATGAGAGAGGAACCTAAGACAGAAAAGGGGGGTAAACAGGTGCGCCAAGGATGGAGGAAAGTGAAGAGAATCTCCATGAAGAAATCAAAGGAGGTTCTCAAGGATAACATGGGCACAGGCATGCGGTGTAGAAAGGAAGTGCGCACAAGATCCTGCCAGGCTGAGGAATGCCCATCACCTGTGCTCAAACAACATAAGGAAAATGTGAGATCTGAGAAAAGAGAAACTTATCAGGAAAAAGGCGAAGGGATTCTCAAATCAGCTGTGTGGCAGGTCCAGTGAGATAAATAAATTAAAGGTCTGTGAAATGCTGTCTTCTCCAAGAAAGGAGAAAGAATCTAATGTGTGTGTCCTTGTGAAAACTTGTACTGGGCGAGGCTAATGGAAAGTGTGGGAACAATTAGCCACATGTACAAAGAGAAGTAAAAGGAGAAAAAAAAGATAAAACAGGAAAAATGAAGCATAATCATAGTACCTACAATGCTAGACCATGAATTATAGATGCATTGGCATAATAGTGAAAATACTGACTATTGATTTAATAAAAATTGTAACATAACTACTACCTTTGGAGAATAAACAAAGGGAAGCAGATGTGATGGTGAGGTGGTTGTTGTTGTTAGGTGCCGTCTAGTCGGCATCCGACTCATAGTGACCCCACGTACAACAGGCGAAACACTATTGTCAGTGCTTCTCTACTATTCATACTATTCATAGGGTTTTCAAGGGCAGATTGATTTTTGGGGGGAGTGGGTTGCCAGGTCCTTCTCCCAATGGTGAGGTAAGGTAGCTAAATTCTCATCTACCAGAATAGGAAGTCAATAGAAGTATCTAAAACTGGTGCCTGGCAATCCACTACCAAGGTAATCCCGACACAATCAGCCATTGAAAACCCTATGAGGGTCACTATGAGTTGGATACCAACTCAACGGCACGCAACAACAACAACAACAAAACTGGTGCACTTTGGGGGAGGAAGGGGACAAGTGGGAGAACGGAGGGGGGACAGAGAGGGTACTTGGAGAGTGAATCTGAGCAAGGCACAATGACATACCTGTACAGAGATGTTATGATGAAATACACTATTTTGTATACTAACCAAAAAAACTACTTTGTAGTAGTTTGAAAAAATAAAACTGATGCAACAAAGTATGTTGTTATTGTTGTTGTTGTTAGGTGCTACTGGAGTCTGACTCATAGAGACCTTCATTGGGTTTTCAATGGCTGATTGTTTCTGGGAGTGGGCTGCCACATCCTTCTCCTCCTGCGGTGCTGGGGATCAAATGCAGGTCCTTGGAGAGTGCAGAGTAGCACTCTACCAACTGAGCTAAACCCCAGCTCACAACCAAATATGTTGTTGTTGTTGTTGTTAGGTGCCGTGGAGTCCTGTTTGACTCATAGCGACCCTAATAGGGTTTTCAGTGGCTGATTGTTTCAGGATTGCCTCAGGAGTGGATTGCCAGGTCCTTCTCCCATTTTTGTGCTGCTGGGAATCAAACTCCGGACCTCAGAGACTGCAGAGCGGTGCTAAATCCCAGCCCAGACAACAACATACAGTGATGAATAAATATGACCGGCAATTATGGCAAATGTCAGAGGAAAAAGCAAAAGAGGTCACTGCTGCTCAGTATTTTCCTTATGACACCCGATGTAAACATCACTCCCAGCATGTGCCGTGACAGCGCGGAGGGGGAGCAGCGTACTGCCCCGGGTCGAAGTGCTGTTGGACTTTTTCATGTGTGTGCATGTACAACCTTAGATGAGAAATCAATTTAAAAAACAATAAAGGAAAAAAGTAGAAAGGACAGGATCCCACATACAAAAGAGGCTGAGTCGTGCAAAAGGTTCGTGAACATTATGGAGTTTTATGACAGCATATGTTAAAGCTTAGTAAATTGTTGATTTTTTTTCCTAGAAAATATAATTTATCAGATCGATGAAGGAAGAAACAGAAAGACTATGAAGACTTATAATCAGGGGGATGGTAATATAGCTCACCAGTAGAATGCTTGCCCACCATGCGCCAGGCCCTGGATGCAATCCCCAGGATCACCAGATGAAAGAATGAAAAGAAAGAAAAAAAGAGAGAAAGAGAAGAGAAGAGACAGAAAGAGAAAGAGACAGAGAGAGAGAGAGAGAGAGAGAGAGAGAGAGAGAGAGAGAGAGAGAGAGAGAAATATCTAGTTTATAGTGGAAAAAGGAGAGGAGACAGGGAAGAGGGAAAGAAATACCTCAGAAGTAGACTGCGTTGGGGAGGAGTCACAGCTAAGAAAGCAGTGAGCTGAATTTTTCCCTCACCTAACCATCCCAAGGACTCCCCCATCCTCTCTCTCTCTCTCTCTCATTCTCATCCTTTTCTAGCAGTCCCTTATTTCTCCTTTGGAAAACCACTCGAACAAAGGGAATTCTTACCATAAGATTTCTAAGTTCTTATATTTTGTCTCTGCGTAAGGTTGTTTGGGTTGCTTCTTATTTTGAGTCGGTTCGTGAATGTTCACATCATTAACAGACTGAGAGCCCTTCTGGCTTGGGAGCACAGGTCTCTTAGAAAGTTCATTAAACTTGTTCAAATCCGTATTAGAAAGAGCATCGGTGGGTGGCTGCTGATGTGAAAATCTCTTCTGTTCTTTGTGTCTGTGCCTTCTTTCTTTCTTAACATTCAGAACTGAGTGATGTCCAGTAGAGTTTTTATATGATATCTTGTCAGAAGCCTGTTTGGGTGGAGCATATATATTGGAGGTTTCTTTGGGATTCTGGCTCCTATGAGCACTGGTGTCTTGTAAATCCTTGTTGGAGGCATGCGTAATGGCAACTGAGTCATGCTTTCTTGAGGTGTCCATAGGCTGATTTTGGTCTTGTTGCTGGGGGGGAGGGTTATTCTGGTTTCCTTGTCTGGCAATGAACTTGTCAGTCACATAGGACTTCAGGCGATTCTGGTGTCTGCTCTGTTTTGGAACCTTGGGCTTGGTTGGTCTTCTGAAAGCTTGCTGGCCATTAGCTGTTTCAGAGGGCTGACCTCTTGGGACATTGCTTGATTTTGTATTTTCGTGTTGAGACCAGTGTTCCTGGTAATTCTAAAAAGATATTTTTGGTTAATGCAAAATTAGAAGATGGGCACTCTTCATAGATTTTAAAGTGATGTTTTTTTTTAAAACTGGGAGTTGAGACTTCCAGGAAGGTGACCACAGAGCTCAGAGCAGGTACAGAATAAGTACAAAGGGTCCTTTCCTAATTTTAGGCAACTGGAGGGTGACTAGGTGAGGACATTCGAGATTACAAGCCTAGAAAGAGATTAAGAGCTTAGAACAAGCTGTCTATTAATGACAAGTCTTTGACTTAAAAGCCATAAAAAGATGTGTCACCAAGTAAAGCATGGGGTGGACCAAAGCTTTATCTCTAAAGAGATGGCAGAGAAAGAGAATATAAATCTACATCAGAATTAGCAAGCTTATTTGAAATAAATGAATATTTAAAAATCCTAACCAGAAAACACCTGCAGCCATACCACTGTGCCATCTGAACCCTTCAGATCTCAGAAGCTAAGCAAAGTCAAGCCTGGGACCCTGGGATGGGAGACTGCCTGGGAACACCAGGTGCTACAGGATTGGGAGAAGGACCTGGCAACCCCCTCCCCCCCAAAACCAATTACCCATTGAAAACCCTATGAATAGCAGAGAAGCACTAACAATACTGTTTCACCTGTTGTATGTAGGGTTGCTCTGAGTCAGACACAACTCGATGGCACCTAACAACAACAACAACCAGAAAACATCAATGATTTGCTTTACCAACCAAGCATAAGCTTAATAGGAAATACAGTTCAGATTATCAACTCTTCTTTTTCAAACCCGACTGAAGCTATAAATGACCTCTTTGCCAGATGAAACTAATTAGATTTTATTCAGAGGATTAGAAAAAGAGCCTGAGCTGTGATAGGACATCCAGGTAATGGCAGGGTTGTTTTGCTTCTGTTCCTTAATATAGCCTGTACTTAGGCAATCAAACATCTGGGGGAAGAGATTTCAATTTCAGGACAATCTTTATGCTTTTCAAAGTCTAGTAACAACAAAATGTACTCCTGTTATAATAGATACACTATGTAACTATATTGTACTGTAGCCATTTAGGAATATTTTCCAAGGAATAGAGCACTCATTACTTTGTGGAAAAGTAGCTGAGTTGAGAGGCCTTTGGAAAGAATGGTTAAATGCTTATTGAAAACAGTAAAATGACCATCTGCATCGATGTGTTATAGAAGTGCAACATATTTCTACCTTTCTGAACACACACAAAAAAGAGTACTTTATGGCTTCTATCTATGCAACCTTAATTGGAAAATGCAACAATTAGCTAGATCATTGGAGAAAAAGCATCTTGAAGTGCGTGAAGAATGTTTTCACTCAGATTGTTTTAGCTTGTTATGAAGCAAGATCACATTACTGTGATCATTTTAGCTTTTTCTTTACTTTTCTGATACAATCCCTAAGACTCATCCTATTCTTGTATAATATTAAATGCTGTCCTATTTTCGATGAAATTACATTATAATGATACGGTTCCGATAATTGAATTTAAAATAGTAACATACAATAATACTTGCTATATCAGATTTTTAAGTAAAGAATAACTTCAATTTGCCTGCAGCGATAGCCCTGTGGCATTCGATCCCATCAGATCTCGGAAGCTAAGCAGGATCGGACATGGTTAGTACCTGGATGGGAGACCGCCTGGGAACATCAGAAGTTGTAGGCTGGGAGAAGGACCTGGCAACCCCCTCCCAAAAATCAATCTGCCATTGAAAACCCTATGAACAGCAGAGAAGCACTGACAATAGTGTTTCCCCTGTTGTACAGAGGGTTGCTATGACTTGGATACCGACTCGACGGCACCTAACAACAACAACAACTTCAATTTAAAATAAAGAGTTGTTGTTAGGTGCCATCGAGTTGGGTCTGACTCATAGAGACCCTATGTACAACAGAACAAAACACTCCCAACACTGTGCCATGCCTGGCACTATGTCAAGTGCTTCTCTGCTATTCATAGGGTTTTCAATGGCTAATTGTTTTGGGAGTGGGCTGCCAGGTCCTTCTCCCAAAATAAAGAGTATGCTCCCTTTATACTGCCTTCAGCCTTAGCACTGTGTCATCAGATCCCATCATATCTCCGGAGCTAAGCAGGGTCAGGCCTGGTTAGTACTTGGATGGGAGACCACCTGGGAACACCAGATACTGTAGGCTTGGGAGTAGGACCTGTCAACCCACTCCCCCAAAATAATCTGCCATTGAAAACCCTATGAACAGCAGAGAAGCACTGACAATAGTGTTTCGCCTGTTGTAATGTGAGTCGGACACTGTACCTGACAACAATGCTCCCTTTGAGACTTGAGCTTTCTAGGAGATTGGCTATGGTCCTACAAAATTTCAGTTTTTACTTGTGGTGGAGAGAGAAAGAGAGAGAGCAAGAGAGAGAGCAAGAGCGAGAGCGAGCGAGAGAGAGAGAAAGTTCCTTTTGTATTCAGGTAAGAAAAGGTTCTTTTTTCCATCAGTATATTGAGCTGCATGGGGGGAACTGGACAGAAAGCTCTCCAAATATATGGCCCCCAAAGCATCCTTGTAGTGGATCTCAGAAGAAATTGCTATCTACAATCTTTTTGGTGTGTTCATGAAACACAATGGCTCTTTTCATGGCTGGTATCACTGTTACAAAGGTCAGAACAGCCCCCACACACTATGTGCTATGTTCTACAAATTCGCATTAATTCCCATCAGGCCATTCTTTTCAATATTTGTGTAGCCTTTAACTCTCTAGAGAAATAGGTGACTAAGGGACTCTTTCTGCTGCCACCTGACTGGAATTTCCCGTTTTCTCTCCTCATCCCCAGCAAAATGAATTTTAAAAACCTATCAGAAATTTCTTTTCTCAGGTACTACATTTGAAATCCTGGGTTACCACTTGATTTTCGTCAGGTTATTATCCTTGCTGCTGACAATTCAGATCACAATGGCCCTCTTCCCAGGGTGCTCTGTCAACAGGGCCAAGGATTCATCATTTTATGAAACTTCAAATGTCGCTGAGTGTTAAATCTGCTATTCATGTAAATGTAAGTGCCGGGAGGTGGCATTTCAGTCCCCAGAAAGGAAGACATTTATGGGCTCCGATGTTATTTCTCTCACCTTCCAAGAGTCTACTTGAGACCTGCAGTTTACTGAAGCTTTATTACCCTACAATAGAGGCATCAGGTGTCACTCTGTAGGTGGCCAGACCTGAGTTCCCGGAAGTTAACATACAAAGCCATTCGCAGGCTATTCAATCTCGGTCCACACGGAAATCCTCCATTTCACCCTGCTCTCTCTGGGGTTCTTTTGTTGCCAGTACTGATCGGTGCATCCCATGCACACTCAGAATAACTGCTTAATGGCGGATTTTCACATCACACATGGAGTGTTAGCCCTGGGAAAACCTGATGCCTGATGCTGGGATGACAATTTCTTAGCAAGTCTCCTCCATCACCCCTAACATTCATTCATGCTGCACTGTCCAAGGCAAGTTTGCCCTTAATCCTGGGAAAGGCTGTTTCAGGCTGAATCTTTTTTTTTTTTTTTTTTTTTTTGTGGTACTGGGGGTTGAACCCAGGACCTCGTGCTTGCATGCTTTGCAAGTGCTGGACCACTGAGCTGCGCCCCAGCCCATTTTTTTTTATTTTTTATTTTTTGAGACAGGGTCTTGCTAAATTACGCAGACTGCCTCTGGTCTCGAACTTGCGATCCTCCCACCTCTGCCTCCCAAGCCGCTGAGATTATAGGTGTGCGCTACTGTGCCTGACTAGGCTGATTCTTATGGCATGTGAACTCCCCTGCTATCATGTCATAGGCAGGAGGAGGAATGCATGCCTGGATCATGGCCAGAAGGTCATCTGCTTTAACTCAAAGGCAACCCTTGCTTTCCACTACCCCTGCTCAGCCCTGTAGGCCCCAGAGTTGTACCTGGGCTCCAGGATCAGCTCTGACCTGGAGAACTTTCTATTGTGTTCTGTTTTTCTGCCATGTTCATTAACTATTGTTAATATTTTTTATTGTTAATATTAATTTTATTAAATATAAGTCCTTCAAGTTTGGGTTAAAAGTCCCATCTAATAATATTAAGAAAATTTTGAGCACAGATCTTAATTGGCTGTAATTTTCATTGTCGTTAAGGAAGAACTCTTCAGATGAACAGAGGGAGCACAGATCTACGGAGGCCCTTGGAGGCAAACCCAAATCCACAGCTCTTTGGGAAGGTGTGGAGATTACTGAGGGGCTTCCCTGGTGACCCCTTCGGAGTCCCTTAGCTTCTGCCCTCTTCCTCTGCATGTGTCCACCCTGAGATTTTTCTACCCTGTTCCTGGCCCAATTCTTTACTCCTTCCCCCTCCAGTTCCCGGGTCATCTCAGCTCTTCCCATGGCTTCAGTCCCTCATGAAGGGCTCATGACACAAGTGGACACGGCTAAGGCAGCCATCTCTCCTGAGTGCTATGACCAGGCCACGGCCTCCATCTCCCCGCACCTCTGCACACCAGGCCTCCTCCTGGCCTCATGTGCTTTCACCCTTGGCACTAAAAGCCCTCCCTCTCTTTCTCAGTGGCACTGATCCTGCTGGCCAAACACGGTGTAACCACCCACCCTCGCCTTCTATCCAAGCACTTGCTAACTATGTTGATCCCACTTCCTATCCATGTCTGAACAGAAGCTGAGAGGCACCAGGTGCCCCTGACCTGCAGGAGGTTACAATACATCCACACACTAAAAGCCCAGCTAGTGCTACGTGGAGTGGAAGACAAAGAAGCAAAGCATGTCCACCAGCCCAGTGCTCCACCATTGTAGAAACCACGGCGAAAGTCACCTCCCTGGATTTGCTCTCTCTCTAGTCTTATTCCCCTCCAATCTATCCTCAGACCACAGAGGGAGTTTTCTAACATGCAAGCCTGATTGTATCATTCACAATTTGCCAATGGCTTCCTCTAGTCCAGTGGATAAAAATCTAATTTTTTTTTCCAGTACTGAGGTGTTTTACCCAGGGCCTCACACATGCTAGGCTCTATCACAGAGCTGCATCCCAACCTCTTTTTTATTTTTCATTTTGAGACAGGGTCTCTCTATGTTGTGCAGACTGCCTCTGGCCTCTAGTTCATGATCCTCCTGCGTCAGCCTCCTCAGTCACCGGGATTACAGGTGTGAGTCACAGTACCCAGTGAAAAATCTAAAATTTTTTGACTGACCTAAAATCTTTTCACAGTCAAGACCTTATCTAACCTGTCTAGTTCCATTTCACACCATACCCCAGCCCATCCTTTCTCCTTTTGTGATTAAACTGCCTGTAATTCTCAGCCTAATGGGAGAAGGACCTGGCAATCCACTCCCAAGGCAATCCCAAAACAGTCAGCCATTGAAAATCCTATGAGGGTCGGTATGAGTCAGTATCCGACTCGATGGCACCTAACAACAACAACAACAACAACAGTTCTCAGCCTGTATCACCTTCACTATGTTCTCTCCTACTTCCACACTTGCACCCCCTTTGTCTGCCTGGTACGCTGTGGATTTTCCTCCTGGGATCAGCTCAGATGCTGTCTTTTCTGCCATCTTAGGGCAGAATTGGGGGCTCCTATAGTTTCCTTGCATTTTGTACCAACTTCTGTGTTACTGTGCTATAATGATTCCATCACTATATTCCCACTAAAGGTTTGAAGGCCTAGAGGGGAAGGGGTCATTTAAAAAAATCTTTCCATAAGTTTTATTTTTTTGAAGAGTGTTTTCAAAAATTATTGTTATTTTGTTGGTTTTTTAACAGTATCATTCGGGCCAGGAACTTAACCTGTAGTGCCTAGAATATAGCAGATACTCAATAAATTTTTATTTTGTGAATTATTTTGATTTCACATAAAGATATTCTTAGTAGTAAGAGTTATTTACTGTTAAGGTAGTTTTACTCTGGAATCTATAGATTCTTTGAAAGTCATCTTTTAAGAAAAAAAATTCAAATGAGGCCCATTTTTACTTAGAGATTCATTAAGTGACTTTCAAATAATTCTTTAGTCAATCAGTAAATATTTATTGGCACCAGCTTAGGGGAAAGCACTGTGGTAGGGGATGCAGAGGAAAATAAAATCCAAACCTTTAAGAAGCTTCTTGTACAGCTGGGGCAGCCAGCAGCTAAGGAGACACGGCAGATACAACCAGCCCTGAGTGTCCAGGCAAAACATGGGAAGAGCCAGGAGTGGGCGGAGGAGAGGACTGGGAGAGGCTAGGGACTTTTGGGCAGGAGAGGATGAAATGAGGGCACTGACTTTGAGTAGCTGGAGAGGAAAAAGAAAGGCAGCCTGCAGTGTTTGTATGAGGAGTACCTGGCCAGCACATGGGACACAGGAAGAAGTTAACAAATCTTTTTGAAGAAATGGGAAGATCCCTTGGCCACTGTGGGCTGCTGTCATTTTAGATCTAACAGGACTTAGGTGTCTTGCTCCGCCTTATCTTCACTCAGGAGAGGCTGTAACCATGCTGGTTACACTATGCACAGAGAACAGAAAGCATTCTTTTGGCTTTCTTCTGATTTTCTCCCATACAAAGTTTTTCACTGCCACAAACCACGCAGTCTGATTTTACCTGCATTATTTTATCATTGGCAGGGAACCGTGCCATTTTCCTTAGTGACAGTTATGAAAGCTACGAGCCACAATGATCTTAACATAATTCAAATGTGCTTCCTGTAATAAAGTGAATGCCTAGAAGTAATGGTCATAGAAGTAGCATTTTGCAGCTGAAATGGACCTTGAAGGCCATTTAGGCCAACTCTTCATTTCATTGCTCTAACTTCAGTCTTGTGGGAAAAGCTGAGATTTGCCCAAAGTCATGTATCAAATAAACAGTAGGCTAAAGCCCAGTCTACCACTCAAAATGAAGGACAGTCCTTATAGCATTTCCTTGGTCCCCTGGGTCCTGCTGGCCAAGCTGCCCAGACTCCCCATCAGGTTGGCTAGTAGGGCCTGTCCTCCACTGCCACGGCCAGCAGACAGTTTGGCCCCCAGCCTCTCAACTCCAGGGTCGGGCCTCCCGGGCATCCACTTTCAGGAAGCTCTGAGTGAATGACGGGTTTTATTTACCAATTTATTTATTTATTGCAGCTCTCAGAGCGGCCTGGAGGCCCCCAGCGAGGAAAAGAGATAACATGGGCTGCCTCTCTTTTCTACTGTCTCGGAAGCTGGGGTGAACTCTATTATTTTTATTTTTATAGATGCTACACATAGGGTTTTGGGGCTGGGATTTAGCTCAGTTGGTAGAACGCTGTGCTGCAGTCTCTGAGGTCCTGAGTTCAACTCCCAGCACCGCAAAAATGGGAGAAGGGCCTGGCAATCCACTCCTAAGGCAATCCCAAAACAGTCAGCCATTGAAAACCCTATGAGGGTCGCTATGAGTCAGATACCAACTCGACGGCACCTAACAACAACAACAACAACAACACATAGGGTTTTAGCTGGTGATGTCAATAGGCTCTACAGTCTTACTGATTTCAAAGGGCTCTTCATGTTTCAGTCAGGATAAAACCTGGCCCAACAGTGACTCCGCATAACCCCATACACTGGATCAGGAGAAAATCAGCGGCTACTGCCTTTTCTGTTTCTTCTAGAGAAACAGTCAGTGGAAACAATGTCAGAAGATTTCTTCTCCATATTATACCTATGATGTCAAACTAGTAAACCCACAGCCCAAAAGGATGCCATCGCCCTAAATTACCACTTGGTAAGCTTTCATATTCTGCAAATGAGGGTTTGGTGAGGGTCCGGGGACTTCCACCCATCTTTAGGGATAGTGCCCTTACTGCCTAGGGGTAAGGGATAACTGACCCTTTCCAGGGGAAACAAATTTGGGGGCACTTTGAATGGTGACTTTTCCCCTGCATTTTCCCCATGCCTTCCTTTGGGGAGAGGTTTGCACTTTGCATGTTTGAAGTGTAATGTGTTGGTGTTCTTCTAGGAAGTAGAACCTCTAGAAAAACAGGCAGAGTTGCTGGCTGAGCAAGCCCTGGCTCCTCTGGGCAGCAGCCTGTCTTTGGCACAGGATGCTGGGTAACTATGTGCAGGGATACTGTAACAGTACACTGTAGCCAGCAGTGACTCACTGACAGACACTGCCTGCATTCAGCCTTATCACCTGAAACACACTTAACATGCGACCTAGCCAGTAACCTTTAGCTGCTGTGCTCTCTGATGCCATTTGTCCTCAGGATCGAAGGCAGCTTGCTCAGTCTCTTTGACATTCTCAATGGTCATCTGGTCGGTTACTCCAGTAGGGTAGGAGATCTAGGAGGACAAACACAGCATGTTAAATGGATTCATTTTAGTCTCAAAGTCATGGAGTTCCAGTCCGTGGACTTTAGAAAGAGGTCCTGCAAGGGTTGGTTTTATGGTTTATTGCAAGGATTCACGTCTTCTGTCCTCAGGGATTGTGTTACTTTGCTTTCCATCACTGTGACAAAGGACTCGAGGTAAACAACTTAAAAGGAGGAAAGGTTTATTTTGGCTTATGGTTTCAGAGGTTTCAGTTCACCATCACTTGGAACTATTGCTTTGAGCTGGTGGTGAGGCAGAATATCATGGTGAGGGAACAGTTGGTCTTAGAGCAAAGCTGCTCACCTCATCGCTGACAAGAAGCAAAGAGAGACAGAGGAAGGGGCCAGGGTCTTAATATACTTTTCAAGGTCATATTAGGCAATGACCTAACTTCCTCTATGCAGGTCCCAGCTCCTCAAGGTTCCCAACAGCACCATCAGAGAGGACCGACCTTACAGCACATGAATCTTTGGGAAAAATTTAAGATCCAAACCATAACAGGGAGCTGGATTATTCCTCAGGGAAACGGGAATAAATAATGTTTTCTCTTGCAGGCACAAAGAGAAAAAGCAATGCTAGTAGGTCAAACTATTCCTCACTTGAAGTGCTCGATACCTACTTAGGAGACCCAATTTTAGAATAGTTATCTGAACAGCATACTGCAGTTAACATTTGATCATGTCAATGGAAATATGACAAAATAAGTGAATATGAATAAAGTACAATGATATACATGTATGAAAATGTCATAATGAAACCCATCATTTTGTATGCTAACTAAATTAATAAAATAAAGAATATCATGAAATAACACTATACTCTTTGACTTATGATGGGGTTATGTCCTGATAAACCCACTGTATATAAAAAATGCATTCAAATGCACCTAACCTACTGAGCATTATAGCTTAGCTGAGCCTGCCTTAAATGTGCTCACATAGTGCTGTAAAAATCATCTAACAAAGCCTGTTTTAATAGCCAGGCACGGTGACACACACTGTAATTTCAGCACTTGGCAGACCGAGGCAGGAGGATTAAGAGTTCAAGGTCAACTTGGGCTACATAGTGAGACCCTGTCTCAAAAAACTAAAAGAGTCTATTTTATAATCAAGTATTGAATATCTCATTCAAAAAATTTTTTTTGAATACTTTACTGAGAGTGATAAACAGAATGGTTGTATGGGTATACTTTTTCACTATTACAAATTATAAGTTAAGACCTCTGTATACCAAGAAGATGATGACAATAACAGAAATCGCAATATCTATATACTCAGAATGCTCACAGTAAGGCCACAACTGTTCTAAGTCCTTAGTATATAATGTATCAGTTAATACTTATGACACCCTTCCCAGGTATGTACTATTATTACCCTTCTTTGAAATGGAAAAACCAAGGTACAGAAAGGTTAAGTAACTTACTTAGCATCAATAGCTAGTAAGGACAGAAGCCAGGTAGTCTAACTTCAGAGCCTTCACCTTTAATCATTTCTCGATGCTAACTCACTTACTAGAAATATCATCCTAGACCTGGAGAATTTGTAGTTTTGGTACTGAGTGAATATGAATGATGCAGATCAGTGGCTCCCTACCTTAGTTAGATATCAGAGAAACCTAGGAAGTGTATAAAGAAATACTAACATCCTGGTCCCATTCCAAGCCAATTAACTCAGCATTTCTTGGGGGGACCCCAGATACCAGTGCATTTTAAAAGCTCTCTATTCATTATTTTAAAAAGAGAGGAAAATAAGAAAGGATCTTCAGGTGGGTCTCATCAGTCAGGTTTGGGAACAACAAGCTACATGGGACTTAGGTCCCCAAGTTACTCAATAAAGGGCCTTCGCTATGGTTTGAATATGAAAGTCCCCCCACAGGCTCACGTGCCAAATGCTTGGTCCCCAACGGGTGGTGCTACTTTTGGAGGTTCCGGAAACTTTCCGAGTGTGGCCGACTTGGAGGAAGCAGGTCACTGGGGGCGTACCTTTGAAGGTGATACTTGGTCCGCAGTCCCTTCCTTGCTTCCTGTCTGCCATGAGGCGAACAGTCTCCTCCTCCACACGCTCCTGTGGCCGTGATGCTCTGCCTCACCCTGGGCCCAGAATGAACAGATCCACACCACCATGAGTCACACCCTCAAATCATGAGCCAAAATAGATCTTTCCTCACTTAAACTGTTCTTGCAAGTATTGTGATCATAGCTGTGCCCTTTGTGGGCTATTTTAAATCAACAAACAAGTCTCTGTGCTATGCCTGTGGGATTCTAGCCATCAGGATGTACTGCGGAAAGCAATCTGAAAGCTATACATTTTTTTCCCCCGGTACTTGAAGTTGAACCCAGGGCCTCGCACTTGCATGCTTTGCAAGTGCTGGACCACTGAGCTGCACCCCTAGCCCATTTTTCAAAACTTTTTGAGACAGGGTCTCACTAAGTTATGCAGACTGCCTCTGGTCTTGAACTTGCGATCCTCCTGCCTCCGCCTCCCAAGCCGCTGGGATTACAGGTGTGCGCCACCGTGCCTGGCTAAAGCTATACAGTTTTAACAGAGGAAGAGATCCACTCTCAAGGACATCCATACCAGCTCTGGTGGTTGGCCATCCACTCTTGGCCTACACACCTGCCCCATCTCCTGGCGGGCGTTGCTTGGTTTTTCAGTACTAGAATACGTTTAAAGACCTTGCATGGGTTGAGGAGGAGAAATGAGATTTCCACTGCATGCATGCGGAACTTAGTGCACCATCACTGAGCAACCTAAATGCCAGAAAGCTCTTCCCATATGAACAGAAATATCCCTTCCCAGACCTTCTGTCCCTCTGCTCTGTGGAGTAACACCAGATA
This sequence comes from Pedetes capensis, assembly GCA_007922755.1. Lineage (NCBI taxonomy): Eukaryota > Metazoa > Chordata > Mammalia > Rodentia > Pedetidae > Pedetes > Pedetes capensis. The sequence continues at coordinate 44,584 of VMDO01005561.1, forward strand.
GGTGAATCCCTTTCTCAGGCCACAGCCCTACTCTGGAAGCTGTTGACCGTTTCTCAAGTTTCCAACTCAATTCCCCTCACACTGCTGGTTCCAGAAACACCCTATGATGACAAAACATTAGGTTTTACAACACTTCCCTCATTACCATGGTATTAAATAGAAACACCACTCATCTAAAAGAAAAATCAACTCTGCCTTGGAGCAGAGTGGAAGATCAAGGGAGTGAAAAATCAAACGAGGCTCCCTAAGTGGGCGAGGAAACAATTATTTTCCAACCTCAAGCAAGTGACCAGTGGTCCCCTGGCGGCTGGCAGAGAGAGGGTGAGGTCTTCCACAGGCCTTTCACTAGGCTGTAGATTCTCTAACTTGCGTGCATGCCTAAGAAATAAAGGGGACTTAGTTTCGTTAATTCGCTTTATCAGTGGTGATATTAACTTTTCCATCGACAATGATGGGATCTGTTACACAGTTCTGACAAAAGTCTACAAATTAAAAATAGAGCGTTGGCTGCTTCCTTTCCCAGGGACGGAAGGCCACGTACTGTCTCCATCCACAGGCTGTTTTGGTGGAACTCGGTGGCTGCATCACCTGGGTGAGACTCGCTGGGCAAGTAAAGAATACTTCTACATTATCTCTTTGAAAGTGGAATGGGACGCAACCTCTGCCAGCTATTTTTTTTTTTTTTGTGAACCATTCTATTAATACCAATCAAATTGAGAAAATGATCAAATGAAATTGCATTTTGAGCATCATAAGCTGTGTAATGCCTATTCTGTTAAATTGGGGCCTGTAATTGCTTCTCTACTGAAAAGATACAACAAAGACAGCAATCATGGCATGTCATTATCCCAGACTAGAAAACCGGCCTTTGCAGGGAGGACTTCAAAGGCTCGTGGCTCCCGAATTGCATTTGGCTGCTATTGTTGAAGCGCAGGCAATCTTGATTAGGTGTTTACACTGAGGTAAGGCGCAGAGCAGAGAGTCTGAGTGCCTGGGTCTAGAGCCATTAAAAAATTGTACATTATGTTCCCTGCTTTGAAGTGAGGGTTTGTAGGTAGGAAAGCAACTCAGATTGAGGACAGCTGAGCTGCACCGGGCTGCTGCTTCTCTCTCAAAGAAACTCATCAGGTTCTTAAAGAATCAGACAGCACCACAGAAAACAAAGTTGATGCTTTACCCAGAGCTGTATGTGAATTAGCGGATCAGCACAGACACATATTGAGGCATGCTTCAATAAACATGTTAACATTAAACTCTGTGATCACAGGAGGTTCTGCCCCCCTTTCCCTTACAGTTTGTTTTTACTACTCATCTTATGTTTACATGTTGTGGGGAGCCCCGCATTAATTTAGAAGGTTCTTTGTTACACTCATATGTTGATGGTATTATATTGACAACCAGCACACGCCCAAATTAAACAAGTCAAAGGCTCTGATTTTTTAAATGTACTATTTGCTTACTGTTATTTCAATGTGTCGGCTATTTAACCTCTTTCTTTGCACATAGCCTGCAGCTGTACCACTGTGGCGTCTGATCCTGCCAGGTCTCAGAAAGCTAAACAGGGTCAGGCCTGATTAGTACTTGGATGGGAGACCACCTAGGAATACCAGGTGCTAAGGCTTGGGAGAAGGACCCAGCAACCCACTCCCAAAAAACAATCAGCCACTGAAAACCCTATGAATAGCAGAGAAGCACTGACAGTCGTGCCAGGCACCGCACAGTGTCGGGGAGTGTTTCATCTGTTCTACATAGGGTCGCTATGAATCGGGCAATGAAGAAACTAAAAGATTAAGAGAAACATTCAGAAAAATCCAGATTATGTTCTTGGGTTGTTTCTAAAGCCTTCTTAAGTTTATGCTTTGCTTTAGGGAAATCGAAACTAGAAATCACAGATATGCTCAAACTGATGCAAGACAGACAGTGGGAAATGCCAATCAACACAACACGGGCTGACAGAAAAGGCCCTGCCGCTCCGTCAAAACACGGGGGAAGCAGCGTACACATGCGTCCTCTCAGTGAAAACCAGAGCTAAGGAGTGGAGCTACTGTTTCTCGGATTTGCTTTTATCTGCTTCAGCTACCTGCGGCCAGCTCCTGTCTAGTAGACTAGCGGTTCCTACAGGACTGGTAGTTTTCTCCTTAACATTATTTCATGACTTTGGACCACTGCACATGCTCTTTGCCTTCAGGACTTCTACTGTTAGCTTCGACTTCTTGTTGAAGACTCAGTTCCATGATGGCCTCTTCTGGGAAGCCCTCTCTGATTTCCCTGGACAGACTGAGGCACTTTTTCTTCTGGGTTCCTCTAGGACCTTACATGTTTCTAGTACTGATTGTGTTTCTCTTATTCGAAATGCTTAGGCCAGATAATTTGTGATTTTTGATTTTGAGAGACTCAGGAATATTTGCACGTACATACTGAGATATATTGGTGAGGAGACCCAAGCCTAAACAGGACATTTATTTATGTTCCACATGCATGTTATCCACATAGCCTGAAGGTAATTGCATGCAATACTTTTCATCTACCTGTGTTTTGACTATGACTCAGCACATGAGGTCAGGTGCAGAATTTTCCACATGTGGCATTTTGTCATTGCTCAAAAAGTTTGGGAATGGGGGGCATCTGAGGTTTTGGATTTTTGGGTTAGGGATGCTCAGCTTGTATCCCATCGCGTGTCTGTCAGCTTGTCGTTCTGTGGGGGCTTTTGTGTTGCTGTGATGCTGAAAGCTACGCCACTGGTATCTCAGATACCAACAGCGCCTCCCATGGTGGACAGGTTTCAGTTGAGCTTCTAGATTAAGACAGATTAGGGAGAAGGACCTGGCAACCCACTCCTGAAACAATTAGCCATTGAAAATCCTATAAATAGCAGAGAAGCAGTGTCAAATATAGTGCTGGAAAATGAGCCTCCCAAGCTAGAAGGCATTCAAGAAACGACTGGGGAAGAATTGCCTCTTCAAAGTATAGTCAACCTGAAGGATAAGAACGGAATAAAGCCCCTAGGACCTACTTTTGCTGATGTGGCATGACTCAAAATGAGAAGAAACACAGTGGCTGCAACAGTGGACTCAAACATGAAAAGACTGTGCAGGGCACAGTGTTGGGCAGGGTTTCATTCTGCTGTACTTAGGGTCACTATGAGTCAGACCCCCTTGACAAAAGGCACCTGACAACAACACCGGCATAGTGGTTTTCACTTGGTACTGACTGTGTACATGACTGCTTCCCACAAGCTTTGAGAGCAGACACATTGACAGCAGCAGGAAATGACCATGGGTTCATGACAGCGTGGGCCATTTCACAAAGGCGAAGAACCATTTACTGCCACGGCTTCTCACTTCACTTCAGAACAGTGCAATATGCCCTATATAACACAGCACAGAATTACCAAGGACACTAGGAACATCTTTGAAAGTTTAAAAATGATGAATCCTTAAAAATAATGAAATATGTTAACTTTCCAGGTTTTTTTTTTTTTTTTTTGTGGTACTGGGAGTTGATCCCAGGGCCTAGTGTTTGCATGCTTTGCAACTGCTGGACCACTGAGCTTCACCCCTAGCCCTCTTTTTTTTTTTTTTTTTTTCTTTACTTTCTTTTTTTGCGGTACTGGGGGTTGAACCCAGGGCCTCGCGCCTGCATGCTCTGCAAGTGCTGGACCACTGAGCTGCACCTCAGCCCATTTTTTTACTTTTTGAGACAGGGTCTCGCTAAGTTACGCAGACTGCCTCTGGTCTCGAACTTGCGATCCTCCCACCTCCACCTCCCGAGCTGCTAGGATTACAGGCGTGCGCCACCACGCCCAGCAAACTTTCCAGTTTTTGAAAGGGCATGCTCCAGTCACATAGGAAGTTTTATTTTATGGATCTCTGTTCAATAAGGTGGATTTAATGAAGTGTCACTCTATGGATTAGACAAATTGGTCACTTAAGCAACTGAGTGCTGAATAGTGGACACAAGGAAGATGCCTTAAGAAATCTCTTGTATTGAAAAAGCCGGGAGGTCCAATTGAAATTATACTGTCATAAGTAAGTGCTCTCGAGGTGGCACAGGACAAAGTAAGAAAATCTATCAATCAATGAACATCTACAGAGTTCCTACTCTGGAGAAGAATAATTTGTACAACTATAATATAGGCGAACTCAAAAACACCATCAAATTGGAAGATTTTTATAAAAAAGAAGTCTAATTTCTAACCGGGGCTGGGATTTAGCTCAGTGGGTAGAGCACTGCGCTGCAGTCTCTGAGTCCCAAGTTCAATTCCCAGCACCGCAAAAATAGGAGAAGGGCCTGGCAATCCACTCCCAAGGCAATCCCGAAACAGTCAGCCATTGAAAACCCTATGAGGGTCGCTATGAGTCGGATACCAACTTGACGGCACCTAACAACAACAAAACAACATATTTCTAACCAAATGTAGCTATGGAAAGATGATGATAATTTAAATAAAAGTAAAGCTTAATCTTATGGACAACCCCAAAATTCTTCTAAATTCAAGATGATGGAAAAGAAAAGCAGCATACTACTTAAATAGTAATCTTATCCAGTAGGAAATTATAAATTCAAATAAAACATTCAACAATAAATGTAACTTAACCATATATTTATATAGAGCTATATGATTTTAGGGGTGGAGTTTAGTTCAGTTAGTAGAGTGTTTGCTCTGGGTGCTTGGAGGCCCTGAGTTCGATACCCAGCACCACAAAAATGGGAGGATCTGGCAGCCCACTCCTGAAATAGTCATTGAAAACCCTATGAATAGCAGAGACACACTGACATAATGCCAGGCATGGTACACTGTCAGGGAATGTTTCATTCTGTTGTACATAGAGTTACTATGAGTCAAATCTGACTTGGTACCTAACGACAACAACATACGATTATAAAAAGCTTCCATAGATAGTATCTCACCTGATCATCCCAATAATCCCAAATCTAGGATAAAAAGCAAACATTTGTAACTTCACTTCAATGAGGAAAAATAAGACTTAGTAGGATTTTATGATTTGCCAAAGGTAAGAAATGGCTCTAATAATGTTGTTGTTGTTAGGTGCTGTTGAGTCAGGGTCCTACTCCTAGTGACCCTATGCACAACAGGCGAAATGCCATTGTCAGTGCTTCTTTGCGATTCATAGGGTTTTCAATAGCTGATTATTTTTTGGGAGTGGGTTGCCGGTCCTTCTCCCAAGCCTACAGAACCTGGTGTTCCCAGGCAGTCTCCCATCCCAGTACTAGCCAGACCCGACCCTGCTTAGCCTCTGAGATCTGATGGGATCGGATGCCACAGGGCTACGGCTATAGGCAGCTCTAATAATAATGGGCTTTAAATCAGGTCTTTTATTCCCTTTTCTTAAGATGAGGTCTCACTGTATGGCTCAGGCTGCCATGGAACTTGCTGTGTAGATAAGGCTGGCCTCAAACTTGTGTGGATCCTCCTGTCTTAGCTTCCTGAGTGCTGGGATCATAGTGTATAGCACTATGCCTGGATGGGTCTTTTGACTTCAAATTCTAGTGTTGAAGTTAACAGCACAAGCACATGTTAGGTTGCTTTTCTTTGTTCATTTTGAAAACAATAAAATTATAGACCAAAGAAAAAATATTTTAAATGACACTTTATCATCAAATATTTAGATCAGGAGAGTCCAACCTTTTGGCTTCCCTGGGCTGCACTGAGTAAAGAGGAATTGCCTTGAGGGGCATGTAAATTTTATAATATATTTAGTGCAAGCACATAATGGGAGGTCACAAAGAAAATAAACACTAAATAAGATGTGATGTGGCTCATTACTAGCTGTCCTGGACCACGTGCTGCCCATGGGCCGTGGGTTGGACACGCCTGATATAGACAGTGCTTACTGGGCGTCAGCATCTGGAGATGTAGAGATAAACAGGTTCATGACCTTGAGGAAGTCAGAGACAGGTACAATACACAGATGCATAGAGAAGGCGGTGCAGTGTGGTGTTACGGGTCCCACGCAGATGTGGAGGTGGAAGGGAAGATGTTCAGATGGTTTTGTAAGGCAAAGGCATTTGTGCTGAGACTCTAAAGGAAGGGCAGGTTTTCCCAAGCAAATAGGCCAGAAAAGAGTGGCCGTGAGCGTGAAACACAAGGAGTCAGAGGACTCCCGGGCTAGAGCATTAGGTGCCACAGGGAGGGATAAAGGATGAGGCCAACATGTGAGGGGACAGGTCACAAATGGCATCTCTATAACTCTGAGAGTTTGAACTTTATCTAGAAGATAACAGGGAGTCACGTTAAGCAGCCATTTGCTGTATTGGGTTTGAACCCCAGCTCGTTTAAGCAGCTTTCTGACATGATCAGATTTATATCCAAAGAAAACAACTAGAGAAGATAGAATTGGGGAGGGGAAGTGTTGAAAAAGGGTTGTGATATGAAGTTATATTTTACAAGCAAAGTATGAAACACTGCCTATATGATCCAAAGGTATTCATAAATTCCTTACCATAAAGTACAAATATTTGAAGCAGTATCTGAGCAACTGTTAAGGAAATATGCCATCTAGTTACAGATAAGATTGTAGCATTCTGTGACGCATGGGACAGGGTTTGATTGATTGGGGACCTTAGGGAGACAGCATGGCAAATAAGAGGTGTACCCAGAGAGACCCTTGTAGGCAGTCTTTGAGGAGATCCAGCACAGAATGGGAATCATGGATCTGCAACCATCCTGGGGCATGTGGAGGTTATCCTTTCGGCTACATTTTGTCCTTATTCTACCTGAACTTACATCTCTTTTATTTTGAGACACCATAGCTGAAAGCTGTTAGAGGGGCCTATTCCGTAAGTCCAGACTGCAGCCATACCACTGTGGGGTCTGATCCTGTCAGATCTCTGAAGCTAAGCAGGGTTGGGCCTGGTTAGTACTAGGATGGGAGACCACTTGGGAACACCAGGTGCTGTGGGCTTGGAAGAAGGACCTGGCAGCCCACTCCCAAAACATACCAGCCATTGAAAAACCTACAAATAGCAGAGAAGCACTGACAACAGTGTTTCATCTGTTGTACATTGGGTCTCTATGAGTTGGACACCGACTTGATGGCACCTAATGACAAATTCCGTAAATGGATTCCTTTCCTTTTCCATAGTTTAATGAGTGTCTCGTGGTCATAACAGCTTCCCTGTACTGATACTCTGCCAGCTGTGAGGGACTTTGTATAAGTTCCTCAGACAGCCTTCCAAGGTAGAAGGTGACTGCATATAATAGACAGGGAAGAGAAGGCTTAAGGAGGCACTTGCTCAAATACCCAGTAAGTGCTATGCCCATGACCTCGCATTTAGTCCATGACTGTTTGACTTCCCAATCAGTATTCTATTTTGGTTTAATTTCTCCCCCCAATATTATGTTCCTCCCCATGTAAGAATGCTGCCACCAAAGCTTTCCCCGGATCATGACACTTTTCTCTCTCTCAGTCCTTAACTCAAATGCTCTCTCATCTCCACAGAGAGACCTAAATGTCCCAGTTATAAGATTCCTTCTGTTCTTCTATCCTTCCTTCTTTCCTCCTTTTCTTTCTTCCTTCCTTCCTTCTTTCCTCCCTCCCTCCCTCCCCTCATTCCTTTTTCTTCTCCTCCTTCCTGTCTTGCTTTCTTGGATGGAACCCAGGGCCTTGCACTTTCTAGGCAAGCACTCTACCAATGAGCTAAATCTCCAGCCCCTACCTCATTACTTTAGTAAATAAAATGTATTCCATCTCCTTTGAAGTACTATTAGGACCTGAAATTATTTTGTCACATGCTTGTCTGTGTCTCATGGGTGGGATGTAAGTTCCTGGAAGGACCTCTGCATGTCTTATTTGCTGTTACATCCATGTTGTTGTTGTTAGGTGCCATTGAGTTGAGTCAGACTCATAGTGACCCTCATAGGGTTTTCAATGGCTGACAGTTTCAGGATTGCCTTGGGAGTGGGTTGCCATGTCCTTCTCCCAGTTACATCCATAGCACTAGAAGAACCTAGCACATAGTTGGTGTTCAATAAACATTTGGTGACTGACTGGTCTGTTGTCTCAGTAACAACCACAAAAGTGTGTTGATCCACAGAGTGAATAGCGGATCTGGACAGACGCTTTTATTTATGGATTTCTATCATCTTGAAGACTATAGGCAATTGAATATCCTTTTTGTATTTACATTTGTAAACTACCTATGATTTCTTTCCCAGAAATTACTGGGAAAGAGCTAAGTAACATGTACAAATCACTTACAGCTCTTCTGAACTGATGCTACATTTCACCTTCATCTTCAGAGTCACATTAAAATTAAGATAGAAGGGCAGTTTGTTTTCTAAAACACAGTCTCCTTTAGTGGTAGATCATAAGTGGACTCAGATGCTAAGGAGTCGCAGACAAGTACTTTGGGCCACTGAACAAACCTTGAGTCAAAGCAAGCTCTGCATATTCACCAGCACAGTGGCTGCCTGATCGTGGGGCTCAGGTGCCCTCTAGTGTGGGCTGGTTTTCACCTCAGTTCCCTGCTTCATATATCATATGATTAAGATCTTACTGTGTTTTAATGTATAGTCAATAGATCTGTGAAAAACAGGAAAAAGATTGTGAAAAAATGAACTTAAAGACCAGTGGTTCCATTTTGAGCCATGATGTACAAGCCAAAAATGCAATCTAGGTGATGTGGGGGGTAAGGCTATGTGGGCTATTATAAGATCTATATTATAAATGTCTCCACACCCATTTTTGTTTGATCTTTTTCTATTTAATTTTTGAAAAGTCAGTATGTACGTATGGTTCAACAATAAGAGAGATAAAAAGGTGTAAAGAAAAGTTGTGCTCTCTCCCATTCCTTATGGTTAACCACCCACGTAGTTTTCCACAATTTTTTATATACCAGGCTGGCCTCAAACTTGCAATCCTCCTGTCTCAGCCCCCTCAATGGTGGGATTTCAGGAGTGTGTTACCATGCCAGCTTGATATAGCAGTGGTGCCAAAAAACTGTATCCATATTTAAGAGATGTTATCTATGTATTACTTTTTGAAGTTGAATTGAATTGTGGTAGCAATGTGTAGCATGACCTTTGCTCAAAAGATGGCATTAATCAAATGAATGCTCGTGCCACCATGCCACAGGATGGTCAAAGAAAATGGCAGGAGCACGGTTGTTGTTCGAGGGGCACAAAACTTTCCTGAAGTGGTTTTCAACATTCGAGAACCTTGTGGAAGTACAATGACAATGGAGGTGTGAGGATGTAAGAGGACCCCCAACACCCCTAACGACTGCAAGCATTTGTGATCATTCTGGGACACCTGGGACTGTTCCTCAAGCAGTAGTTCTCTGTAATCAGAAGTGTCTGGATGCTGGCATTAACTTTGAGTACCTCTTATAATTGCAGAACTCAGAACATGACTTATATTAATCTTTTTTTTTCCATTGGTACATATTATTATAGGAGAAGGACATGGCAATCCATTCCCAAGGCAATCCAGAAATAATCAGCCATTGAGACGGTACCTAACTAACATATTATTACAATTTTAATCCAGTTTTTCCCTTTCTTAAAATGTGTATACAGTTTTTGGCCCCATCTGTATATTTTTATTCTTCCTGCTCTTTTTGTTTTTCATGTGGGGAGTAGAGAGGGAGGTTTGAACATAGGACCTCGCATATAGAAGGCAAGTGGTCTATCTACTACTGAGCTGCAACTCCAGCCCCTTTCCTATTTTTTATTTTGAGACGGGGTCTCACTAAGTTACGCAGGCTGTATCTGGTCTCTAACCTGTGATCCTCCTACCTCAGCTTCCCAAGTCACTGGGTTTACAGCCATGTACCATGCCTCTGGCTTCTCTCACTTTTAAAATACTACATGCACTGTACCTTGAATTTCTCTTAGTAATAAATCTTGCTAAATTGTCCACAATAGTTCATGGAGGGTGTCTTCATTTTTTTTTAACAGCTGCAATATACTCTGTCTTACGGATGTACTATAACTTACCTACCTACTCCCACATGACAGATATTTGGGTGGTTTCCAATCTTTAAATATCACAAATAAGGCTGAAATGAATACTCTTGTACAGGGACAATTTTAAAACTACACACATCTATTTAGGGTAAATTCCTAGATGTTGGGCCACATAAAAAATTGCAAAAACTTATACAGTACTTGCTATGAGCCAGACATTAATCTAAGCACTTTACATAGGTTAACCCATTCATTTAATCTTCTTAATAACCCTATGAGGAAAGTACTATTATTATCTCATTTTACAGCTGAGAAAGCTGAGACATAGCAAGGTTTAGTAACCTGCACAAGGTCAGACAGCTAGCAGGTGGCATTGCCAACAAACCTAGCTCTAAAACCTATAAGCCATTATGTTTTGCTTTCTCAAGGAGTATATTTACATTTTACATGTTGTTGTTGTTGTTAGGTGCTGTCCAGTCGCCATCTGACTTATATTGAAACAGGTGAAACAGTATTGTTAGTGTTTCTCTACTATGCATAGGGTTTTCAATGGCTGATTTCCTTTTTTGGGGGGTTGGGATTTTCCAGGTCCTTCTCCTAAGCCTACAGTACCTGGTGTTCCCAGGTGGTCTCTCATTCAAGTACTAACCAGGCCCAACCCTGCTTAACTTCCAAGATGTGACGAGTTCGGATGCCACAGTGGCACAAATTGCCCTCCATTCCAGTTATACCAATATACCAATTTATTTTCTTCCAAGCTTGGCTGTACATTTCCTCCCAGTGGTTTTTTCCTCCAAACTTTTGGAATTTTGATTTCATTATAGGTGAAAAATCTTGATATAGTATTAATGTGCATTTCTCTTATAATGACTGAAGTTGAGTACCTTCTCATATATTTAAAAGCCATATGTATTACTTTTCTGTGACTTGCCTATTCATATCTTTTGTGTATTTTTCTTTTTCTCTTTCTTTTCTTTTCTTTTCTTTTCTTTTCTTTTCTTTTCTTATGTTTTTGGTACTGGGCAGCTGAACCCAGAGCCTCAGGCATACTTCACAAGTGCTCTACCGCTGAACTGTACCCTTAACCCCCTGTTTTATTTTTTATCTTGAGACAGGGTCTCACTAAGTTACACAGGCTGGCTTTGAACTTGTGATCTTCCTGCCTTTATTTTCTGAGTGGCTGGGATTACAGGTGTGCACCACCATGCCTGTTGCTGTGTATTGTTCTACTGGCACTTTGGTCTTTTTCTTATTGTTTTTGAAGTTTTTATATATTGAGATATTAGGATTCTGTTTATGATATGAATTAGGAATATTTTTCCTAGTTATTTTATGTATGTATGTATGTATGTATGTATGTATTGTGGTACTGGGGGGTTGAACCTATGGCCTCACACGTACTTTGCAAGTATTCCACCAGTGAGCTGCAATCCTGAGACAAGATCTTGCCAAGTTATGCAAGCTGCCTCTGGTCTCAGACTGGGGATCCACCTGCCTCTGCCTCCCCAGTTGCTGGGACTACAGGTGTGAGCCACCATGCCTGACTTTATTTATTTTGAGATGGAGTCCCACTATGTAGCCCTGGCTGGCCTGGAACTCCCTATACAGCCCAGGGTGGCCTCAAAACATCATCATCCTTCTGCCTTAGCCTCCCAAATGCTGGGATCATGGGCATGTGTCAACCTGGGCTACAGAGCAAGACCTTGTATCAAAACAAAAATAAACAAAATCAACCAAGTAAACATACAACCCCTCCACCAGTTGACATATTTGTTAGACATATTTATTACAAGTACAATTAGACTTACTCTGAAATCATCCCAAATATATTCAACTACCTGTAGACTGATGAGGTTCACCTGGGCCTGGATATCTGTAACAGAATGGTGTACTAGAAGGTAAAGCTAGGTTTCCCGGCTGTGTAATGGTAATTAACACTTATTTATTCATTCAACGAGAAATGTCATCAAACCATTCAATGTTCCCAGTTGTATGGTATCTGTCAGCTCTTTCAAAAATATTACAAGGGGGAAAACATATGTTCAAACATGAGGAACAGTAGCCTGTAAACTTCCTACCCCAACCTTCTCAGAAATCAGGGGAGTAATCTCACCAGCCAGTGAAAACCTTGGTGCTTGGTGAGGGCTGACTTACCCACTGGGACGCTCAGGTTTCTGACAAGGCCTCCATGCCCTTCATTTGAGCCCTTGCTAATCAAAGCACAGTCCAGGGGCCAGCAGACTGCCTCCCCTGGGAGTTTGTTAGCAATGAATACCCTGGGTTTCACCCTAGATCTCCTAGATCAGTATCTGAATTTTAACAAGGTCTAAGGTAGTTCAAAAGCACTTTAAAGTTTGCAAAACATTACTGGTTCTCAAAATGTAGGCTAATGGCAGTACTAGCATCCTAGGGAGCCAAGCAGAAAATTCAAATTTTGGGGCTTCATTCTACATCTCCTGAATCAGAAATTTGGGGGGCTAGTCCCAACAACCTGATTTTCTAAAATACATCTTTTAAATTCACACATGTAGCTGTATGGGGCTAGGGTTTAGCTCAGTTGCTAGCGTGCTGCTCTGTGCTGACCTGGGTTTGATCCCCAGCACCGCAAAAAAGGGAGAAGGACCTGGTAGCCCACCCCTGAAATAATCCCGAAAAACAATCAGCCATCAAAAACCCTATGAATAGTAGAGAAGCACTGACATAGTGCCTGGCATGGCACAGTGTTGGGGAGTTTCCTCCTGTTGTATATAGGGTCACTGTAAGTCTGACCCAACTTGAGGGCACCTAACAACAACATATAATGTGTAATGATCAGATCAGGGTAACTGGTATATCTCAGGTATTTATCATTTTGTTGTTGTTTTTGTTTTGTTTTGTTTGAGATAGGGTCTTGCTGGGTAGCCCAGGTTGGCCTAGAATTTGCTATGTAGACCAGGCTGGCCTCAAACTGGAATTGATCCTCCTATCTCAGACCCCTGAGTGCTAGGATTACAGGCATGCACCACCACACCTGGCTAGTTTTCATTTTTTTGATGTGTGGGGAACTATGTTAATCAGCCTTCTGTTCCTGTGACAAAATACCTGCAATCATCAACTTATAAAGAGGAAGGATTTGTTCTGGCTTACAAGTTTGGAGGTCTCAGTGCATGATTGCTTGGCCCTGTTGCTTTGGGGCCTGTGGCAAAGCTGCATATCATGGCAGGGAGCAGGTGGAGGAGTCGAGCCTTTTGCCTCATGGTGGCCAGGAAGCAAAAGAGACGAAAGGAAAGGTTGGGGCCCATTAGCCCCTCAAGGGGATCTCTCTAATAACCTAAGACTCCCACTAGGCCCCACCTCCTAAAGTTTCCACGCCTCCCAATAGTGCCAGGCTAGGGAATAAGCTTTAATACACAGGCCTTTGAAGGACATTTCAGATCCAAACCAGATCAGCAATATTCAGAATCCTTTTACTAGCTTTTTTTTTTTTTTGGTAGTGGGGGTTGAACCCAGGGCCACGCACCTGCATGTTCTGCAAGTGCTGGACCACCGAGCTGCACCCCCAGCCCATGTTTTTTACTTTTTGAGACAGGGTCTCGCTAAATTACACAGACTGCCTCTGGTCTCGAACTTGCGATCCTCCTGCCTCCACCTCCTGAGCCGCTGGGATTACAGGCGTGCGCCACCGCACCCGGTTCTTTACTAGCTATTTTGAAATACATAATTAAATTGTTGTGGATCTTAGTTATCCTACCGGGCTACGGCGGCAATCTATTTTAACCAGCCTTCCTGATGATTCCAATGCCTGCTAACGTTTGGGAGGCACTGCTCTAGATAAGTGATTCTTAATCTTGGCTAAACACCAGGACCACCTGCAGAGTGTTCCTAACCCCCTATGCTTAAAGCACAGCCCAGATGAATTAAATTAGAATTTCAGTGGCTCAGCCATGTGGTGTTTTAGCCAAGTGTTTTTAAAATTCTCCAGGTGATTCCCACGTGAAGGCAAGGCAGAGATCCAGCGCTCTAGTCTGAAACAATGGTATCAAACCTGGATTCACATTAGCATTACCCGAGGATTGCTAGAAAAATACTGATGCTTAGGATCTCTCCTAGATATTTATATTGGTTGAGTAGACCCAAGCATCCCTTTTTAATTAGCTTCTGGTCAGGCAGCAGTGGCTCACGCCTGTAATCCCAGCAACTCAGGACGCAGAGGCAGGAGGATTGTGATCTCAAGGCCAGAGGCAGCCTGTGCAATTTAACAAGACCCTCTCTCAAAACTTAAAAAGGGGCTGGAGGTGCAGATCAGTGGTACAGTGCTTGCTATCGTGGGCGAGGACCTAGGTTTAACTGCCAGTCCTGCAAAAACAATAACAGCAACTACAACAATAATAATTAGCTTCTAAGCTGATTCTAACATCCAACTAGGATTTCAAACCGCTGCTCTACAAATGCCATTTCCAACCCTATAAACTTCAAGTCATACTAAAATGAATATGGTTTGGAGGTGATGGAAGAAATATATTTTTCATTTCCTGTACATTGACTGAGTCCTTACGTTGTGTTAGGCTAGTTACGATGAAGATTGAAAATAAGCACAAACGGTATTTCCTGCCCATAGGGAACATATAATCTACATCAGCGACACAGACTTGCACATGTTTATGTATGAATACTGTTTCAGAAGGAACACATATTTTATGCTCCTATCTTCAATAAAACAAATTACATATGTCATGTCACTGTCAGGTCAAACTCATTTCTATCCTTTTTAAAAGACTAACAGTAAGAAGAAATAACTATATGCTGAAAAACGGTGAAGAAATAATTTTGAATATTATTAGCAATCAGCCTTTAGACATTGGAACCTGGAGACAGTAAAGGACAAAGTCCCCTTCAAATAGTAATTCAAGAGCTTAAAAACTGAGCAAATCTAACATGATTTAAAGTTTCTTATGTGGCATGACAAAGAAAATTGATTATCAATTCACTATAAGATTGTTTGGTAAGTCAACATATAAGTACTAGCAAAATTAGTATTTAAGGAATCAGTGATAAAAGGGTTTATGATAAATGTTTTTTCCCTTTCATTATTGGAAATATAACTCTTTTGGTCTCACTATTTGCCACTCCTTCAAAATCAATTTCCTCTGAGGACAAATTTTTTTTTTTTTAGTACTGGGAATTGAACCCAGGGCCTCGTGCTTGCATGCTTTGCTAGTGCTGTACCACTGAGCTGCAGCCTCAGTCCTTTTTTTTTTTTTTTTTTTACTTTTTGAGACAGGGAGACAGGGTCTTGCTAAACTATGCAGACTGTCTCTGGTCTTGAACTTGTGATCCTCCTGCCTCTGCCTCCTGAGTCACTGGGATTACAGGTGTGCCCCACTGTGCTTGGCTCTGAGGACAATTTTTAAAGTAATGAAAAATATTGTCCTAGTCTCGAAAAAATGACTAGCTATAAACATTTTTCACTGCTATTGAAATGTTGGATTCATTTATATTTTGAAATGAGCAATCAAGTGAAATTCAAAATTTCACATAAGTTTTATGAAATAAAACAGTACATTCACATCTAAAATTGGGTCCAAATTATTGAAAAACGCTTGAGATTCGCTGAGTGTTTTGATAATTCAGCATCTCTTGTTGCTTCGTTTTATTATTAGTTACAAAGGCAAAGATGTCATATATTCCTTTAAGGCTATAAAGGGAGTTTCTGAATCCAGCAAAATCACAAACGTTCCTCCACCTCATCTATCCTTCTCACATCAGAAAATGCACAGAGGTTAGAATAGGGTAAAGCACTTTATACAATAACAATTAGGGTATGGAATAGGTCTAAGGGCACCATTTACCGTGACAACCTCTCCTAATTTGAAAATGACTCCTCATGAATAGGTGATGAATTTCAAGCTACTTTCCAAGAAGAGTGGTGGATTGCACCATCCAGCCACTCTCTTTTCTGGTGTTCGTGATATATTCACCCTAATGTATACCATGTATGTTTACTTACTCCAATAGGTTTTGAATCCATCATCTGTGATAGAATTTACCCTTGAAATTATCAGATGAAGAGGAAAGGGCATTTATTATTCGTCCAATTTTATAGATAAAGGTTTAACCATATCACATCACTTATACAGGATAATAAAGCATGGGGGAGGGCTTATTGTCTGCAGCCATGGCACCCTGATATCCAATCCTGCCTGATCTCAGAAGTTAAGCAGGGTTCATCTGCTTAGTCCTTGGATGGGAGACCACCTGGGAAGATCAGGTACTGCAAGCAAGGGAGAAGGGCCTGGCAGCCTACTCTGGAAACAATCTGCCAGTGAAAACCCTATGAATAGCAGGGAAGCACTTATAATAGTGCAGGGCATAGCACAGTGTCGGGGAGTGTTTCATCCTGTTGTTCTGTTGTCCATAGGGTTGCTGTGAGTCAGACCCAACTCGACAGCATCTAACAACAACAGGGCTTATCAAGAAAGATTAAGAAGGTAACAGTCATTTGAAGAATTAAAATAAAAAATATCTCAGGCTGTGTCTTACAGCCCCGGCCCCCACCACAATTCACCCTATATGTACCCAGAGTCTAAATAGGAAGTCACTCCGGTGTACTAGAGAGAGTCATGGCAATTGACATGGGCATGCAAGGTCACCTCTGATGCACTGAGGCATTCAGAAGGGGTGAACCAGTGCTGTGGTGGAAACAAAGGCAATCAATACAGGGAATCAAATGCTCAGTTCTGCTACGTGGGAGGAAGAAAGGGACCAATGGGTACTGGGACAAGAAAGGTAATAGAGGGGATGAATATGATCCAAGTACAGGATATACGTGTATACAAATGTCCTAGTGAAAACCCATCGTTCTGGACATTGAATATATACTAATAAAAAAGAAAGACAACAAACATACAAACAAAAAACCCAAATGCTCAGTCCTGTATTTTATCTATTGGAATATACAGTTTAAAAAATTTTATGATTTCTTGAATGGGGATATTTCAGATATGATAGTTGAATTATGTCTGCGACTATACCATTGTGACATCCAATCCTGACAGATCTCGGAAGCTAAGCAGGGTCGGGCCTGGTTAGTACTTGGATAGGAGACCGCCTGGGAACACCAGGTGCTGTAGGCTTGGGAGAAGGACCCGGCAACCCATTCCCAAAAAACAATCAGCTACTGAAAACACTATGAATAGCAGAGAAGCACTGCCAATAGTGTTTCGCCTGTTTACATAGGGTCGCTATGAGTTGGACACTGACTCAATGGCACCTAACAAGAAGAAGTTGAATTATGGCAACTACAGTACTAGAAACCATTGATGGCTTTTATCTTGCTTTTAAGAACCCGTGGAATAATTCCCCTTATTATACAAGAAGGGAAAACATATAGAATGTAGTAAGGAAGCATTTGTTTTACCCACTCAAGTGGTGACAATGACATCATCCCAAAAGAAAAGACATCAGACATTTCAAACAAATGCAAATTCCAGTTTAGTGGTTCAGAAGAGAAGTTTAAGTCCCCACTACCTACCTGTTCAAGGTGAGCTTCCCTGCTTTTTTTGTTGTGAAGTTGAAGATAAGAGTCCATTTTAGGTGTGGGTAATCCCAAAGTCAGTTTGTTTTTTTCCACAAAATATTGTTTGGACTTCCTTCTCCGAGGGCCACGTGATCTAGGCAGGAAAACCTCGTTATGTGAACTTGAACTCTTAAGATACTGAGAGAAGTTGCTGGACTTCTCCTCCCGGTCACTGTCACTTAGCTCTGAAAAGGACTCCTTGCCATGGATGTCATGCTCATAGTTTGGGCTTAAAAATTCACTTCCAAGTAGGGAGGCTACACTCTGAGGGCTCCTTTTCTCTTTGTCTTTTCCCTCTGAGAGTTCCACTGAAGCCTCCTTGGAAGGGTAGAGCGGAGCCCAGGGCAGATTTTCTGAAGAGCTGTCTGGGGACTCCGGCAATGCTTCCCCTGGTAACAACTGGCCCTCTTCTTTCTTATTCTTCCAGTTTGGATCATATCGGAGGTCTGAGTATTTGTCCTCTGTTGGTCGTTGGCTGTCCAAAGCAGAAAAGAGATGGCAAGTCCTTAATCCAAATTAATTCACTCATTGTATTCAGTTGATCATCTTATTTGAAATCTTTCTCTTCCAATTTCCTTTTCACTATCTATATATTAAAGACATATCTAAGGCTCAAACTAGACACATCCTCTACACAGAAGGACAAAAAAAAAAACCTTTAATTACCCAAGTTAATTGAAATATGTAATAAAAATGGAAGACAGTTAAATTCTAAATACCAGAAAGAAAATGAAGAACGAATGTCTACAACATTAAAACAATGAATCACTGTGGTTCAAAGAGTGCTATTGCGGATGCACACCAGCAAGGACCCAGTGTTTCAGCTGGTGGAGATAAAATTGCAGTTCACACTTTAGCTGGTCATAGGCACATTTGGCTATTCATCTCAGAAGGAAAGTAGAGGTTGTTGCCTAGACAACCTTTGCCTTGGCTTGCTTCTTTGGGGAGGAAAGACAGATTTTATCCTAACTGAATACCTACACAGGTTCATCCTTCTTTTCAGTAATTTGTTTTGCACTTCATTTTGTCTTTGGAGATTTTATCACATGTACTACAGAAATATCTGCAAGGCTTAGTCAGAATCAGAGCATGGCTCTCTGAAAGGTTCAGTCTCTTGGATGTCAGGTCTATGGGTATAAGCTCAGTAGACAAGTCTGTGCACTAGAAGCTGTAGGAGAGCCCTATGTGAATACAAGGTTAAGTATATGGTCCTGTCTGAGGGAAGTGAACTAGTCCCCAGTCCCTGCAGATGACCCCAAATAAAGTCCTCCCTTTTCTCAATGACAATCCCAATTTGTAAGGCACCCTCAAATCCTACCCAAAAAAGAAAAAAGGGGAAAAAAAGTCTTATAATATGGTATATTTAATGGCCTCTTTGATCTTCAAAAGCTAAATGGGAGAGATTTTCCTTCCTTGAGTACAGTGGATGCAACCCTCTAATCAAAAAGAAAATGTAAATCACCCCAGGCTTTTTATGCTATTTGATATTCCCGTTTGCAGAGGACATAATTTTATGCTGGGTAAACAAACTAATGGCCCCCCTAATGCTAATTCACTCTTCTTAATGTGGACCTAGATTTCTTTGATTTGATGAAAAGCAAAAACTGCAGAAAAAGCCACAGCTCCTGTGCCTTGCTAAATTGTCATTTTGAATTTTTCTGTTCACATATTAAGATGCAAAATTTTTTGAAACAGGCTGCTCTCCCTTTTCCCAAGAGAAGAGATGTGATCTTCTCCAGCAACATGCCTGCATGGGAATGGTCCACCTGTCAGGATCCAGGAAATTGGATCATCCCCCTATTCCCTGAGCCCCTTTTACAAGGTGCCCCATCTTTGGGGCCCTGATAGGGAGTTTCCTCCTGGGTGTTGTAGGCCTGTGAACTTGCAGTATTCCCTGGCCTGGTCTTTCACCTGGCCCTTAAGGGGCAAGGGACACATGGCATGCTCATGGAAGGGGCCCAGGACTCAAGTCCTGTGTCTGCCACTTCTGGTTATGTGTTAGCCAGTCGTCATCTCTGAGCCACTTTCTCTCAGCTGTAAATGGGGATAAGTCGTATTTGTTTCATTTATTTCTCAAGACTGCATAAGGATCACATGAGGCAGCATATTTATATTTGTGGCTATTTAACTTTCCACTGTGATCTTGTCTCCTCACCTAAATAAGGTCCTGGGCAGCAGGGACTGTGGCTCATCTTCTTTCCCTAACCTCTACCTTAGTATATTGTACCATACTATGGGCATAAGAGTCAATAAATGCTTCTAGAATAAATAACTACATCTCTAAAAATACTTCAGTCAACAAAAATATAGCAGTAGATTAAGAAAAACCAATAGTAATAAATTAGAATCTTAACATGCAGAAGTTTTTTGCATTGAACTAAATTAGTAAATGGTTTTAGAGTTTATCTTGTACTGAATGAAACATAAGGGTCAATTGTAGTTATTTAGGTAGGGAAGAAAGCTCAATTATTACCAAGTTAACAAAAAAAGTTAATGAAGAAATGTGCTGTTTTCCCACATCCTTATTATACTGAAAGGAAAAAGTGAACTTAACTGTAATATTTACTCCTTAGTTCACCCAGTGATTCGACATGTGTTCATTTACTGAGCACTTCGTAAGGTGGGGGTACAGTGGCAAGTGGCACAGTGTTGGGCTCCCAGCCCAGGGGGGCTAGAGGAAGGAAAACAGATGTTTATGGTTTGGAGTGACACCATCATGACTCAGGAGGGATGTCCACTTCTGCCTCAGGAAGTTGGAGAGCACTTTCTGGAAGAAGCCATGACATCGCTGTGCCCTAAGGCTAAGGAGGTGTGTGGCAGGCTGATGGAATAACGTGAAAAGGAATGGGAGAGAGAACGTGGTACTTCCCAAGAACCAACTCCATATGGATAGAAATGGAAGGTGAGAGGAGGGAAGGCAGAGGATTAGACGTCCAGGTTAACCAAAGGTCAGGTCCAGAAGGACCTTGTACTCTCTGTGAGAGAGTTTGGGCTTAACTAAGTTACCCTAAGTGTTTAATTTTGAGGAAAGGTTGTAGTAAGTAATTCAGGACAGGCAAAGTGATGAATTCCTGGAAGGGGTTATCTACGTCAGCTATAAGTTACTTTGTGGAAAGTTTAGAACAAGCCTCTAGTTTACATCATATAGTCGAGAAATAAGACTATATAGTCTAGTAAGACTATATAGTAACAACGTTAGACACCACTGTTGTGACACTCAGTTCAGGGTGGGATGTGGAAAGATGGCACATAAAATCATATGATGATCCAAGGAAGGTTTGTAGCGAACCTTCAGTTCTTTCCTTGCAACAGCTCAGAGGGAAGCACAGTGTTATCATTATTCTCATTTAATAGATACAGAAACTGAAGGTTAGAAATCTTATGTAAGTACCCCAAAGTT
Organism: Pedetes capensis; assembly: GCA_007922755.1. NCBI lineage: Eukaryota > Metazoa > Chordata > Mammalia > Rodentia > Pedetidae > Pedetes > Pedetes capensis. Next base: position 65,470 of record VMDO01005561.1, read on the forward strand.
GCTGAGCTAACAAGTAGTGCAGCCAGGATATAGACCTGTCAGTCTGCTCTGGAACTTGGCTCTATCCAGTAAGTTGCACTGTATGGAGCAGCGATTACCATAAGTGATTGTGAAGCAAGACTGTTGCAGCATCTGCCTTAAGTCAGTTAGTGAATCACTCAGTTGGCCAGTCAACAGATAGGTATCGAGCGTGGCCCTATGCACAGGCAGAACACTAGGCAGAGAAGACAGAGCCATGAGCAAAACAATAGCAGGCAGAGAGATCTCATCCTCAATGGGGAGGCCACGCTCTGTGCACCAACGACCATCTAATGAATAAGATGTGTGAAGAAATACAGGATGTTATGGATATTTAAAATAGGAGGGCAGGGCTGGGGTGTGGTGTGGAGGTGAAGCACTCACCTAGCACGTGCAAGGCCCTGAGTTTGATCCCTTGTTGTTCTTAGGTGGCGTTGAGTCGGTATCCGACTCATAGCGACCCTATATACAATAGGCAAAAGTTATTGTTAGTACTTCTCTGCTACTTATAGGGTTTTCAATGGAAGATTGTTTTTTGGGAGTAGGTTGCTGGCTCCTTCTCCCAAGCCTCCAGCACCTGGTGTTCCCAAGTGGTCTCCCATCCAAGTACTAACCAGGCCCGACCCTGCTTAGCTTCCAAGATCTGACAGGATTAGATGCCACAGTCGTATGGCTACAGGCAAGTCTGATCACTTGCACTGCAAAAATAAATAAATAAATAATAAAATAGAAAGACATAACTTTGGTCATTAAAAATATGTTAACTTCTTATTTCTCAACTCAATTGCTAGATGATATCTCAAAGTCCATTCCAACCCCATTATTCTATAATCCTATGATAACTCACAAAGGAATCAATTGCTCATCATTTTTGTAGGTACTTGCTAAAGTTAGGATCTGAAATGTCCTCCAAGGGCCCATTTGTTGAAGGATGGGAGGTGGAGGAATGTTTAGATGGTGGGGCCTGGTAGAGTGAAGTGAGCCCTACAAGGGGATACAGAGTCCTCTGTCCCTTTCTCCTCTCTTTGCTTCCTGACCACCACAAGGTGAGTGATCCTCCTCTGACATGCGTGTTGGACAAGTTCTAGGCTGTTGCAGGACCCAAACCACAGTGCCTAGAGAAGCACAGGCCACAGGGCCAAGCAACCATGAGCTGAAACCTCCGAAATCATGATTCAAAATAAATTTTTCCTTTTTTTCCCTGCGTTACTGGGGGTTGAACCCAGGGCCTTATGCTTGCATGCTTTGCAAGTGCTGGGCCACTGAGCTGCACCCTCAGCCCTTTTTTTTTTTTTTTTTTTTTTTTTTTACTTTTTTTGACAGGGTCTGGCTAAATTACACAGACTGCCTCTGGTCTCAAACTTGCGATCCTCCTGCCTCCACCTCCTGAGCCTCTGGAATTACAGGGTGTGCGTCACTGCACCTGGCTCAACTTTTCCTTCTTATAAGTTGCTTATTTTAAGTATTTTGTCACAGTGATGCTAAGGTGACTAACAGAGTAGCCTTCGATGTTAGAGGGAATGGACTCCCAGATTTCCATCGCTGCAGTTACACTAAGAACACTGCACATTGGGACTGGTTATCACATTCAGTCACATCAGCTGGTGGCAGCATCCTGCCTGTGGTCATGGCCATAGGCCTTCTTCAGGCATAGGTGACATTCATGGTGCTTGGTTTATCTGACTGATGACACTGAGTACTTGGCTGGGAGAAGTCATATTGCAGTGTCTGAGGACAAGGGTCCCAGAATCAAACTGCCTCCACCCAACTCCTGGTGCCACCGGTTACTATGGGAACATAGACAAGTTACTCAACTTCTGCGCCTGCTGCAGAGTAAGGACTCTGCATGGTCTAGCTAGCAAAGGTGCCAGCGAGCTCCGTCCCCAGCTTTCACTTGCTCTGTGTCCCACTCAGTCACCATGACATCTCACGTTGCTGTGTGCCCCGATTCCTGCGGACAGCGCCCAAGGAGCCTTCTCTCCCCAGGCTTCGGTTAGTTCAAGGGCACACAGCTGTTTTGTGATGCTCTGACTGGTACCCTGGTGGCCCCAAAGGTTTAACACACAGTTTCAAAACTCCAATCTGTAGTCATGATTTAGGCACTGTGGAGAATGTGTGAACCATAGTTTCGGAAACGGGATTGAGAAATGTCAGGGTTGCTCACGCGATGACATATCGTGACAATTGCTGAAAGACAATGAGGAACATAAAATTTGGAGAATTAAATTATTTTAGACTGTCCCCCCAGAAGCTGTAGTTTCTAGTCCCAACATATATCCTTTCTTAAGTGGCTGCAGAAGCAATGTCATGGGTTACCAAAGACTGATGTTTTGAGTGGGAACTAGAAGATACGGAGGGCTTGGAAGCAAGCCAGAGAAGAGGAGTCACTTTGTCTGAGAAAAGTGGTTATGAACCAACTGTTTAAAGGAACCCCTAAAAAATGTGTGCATCTAAGAATAGAGTCTGAAATGTGGTTCATACAAAAGCCTTGATTATGGTGCCCTGTTTATACCTGCAAGGCCTGTCCTAAAACATCACCTTCACCCTTTCTAGATGGGAAATATATGTTGAAACAAACGAGAGGTTATGTTTGGCAAAATCACAGGCACAGAACACTGTAATGCTTCACAGAAACAAGTCTAATGGTTGAAATAGGACATGATACTAAAGAACTCCATTATACCAAGCTTGTATAGTAAGCAGCTCAATTGTGTTTTGTGGTCCAGGTCAACACACTGGGACAAAATGAATGTGAAGTGCCCTTTCATCGATAATTATCCACACACAAAACATGCACCTCTTTTCCTCCTCATTTGCTAGAAAGGTTACACAGACAATGAGTCCACAACTCTTTTGTTACTGTTCAGACAACAGATGCCGGGGCCCCTCTTCAGAGGCCTGGGTTAGACGGGGAGGCAGAGAGAAGCGGTGTGCATGGGGTGGTCTCATATGCATACGGTGTGCATGGGGTGGTCTCATATGCATACGCCAGGATATTTGCTGGCTTTAATGGACCATTTTGAGTGCTCACTGTGATAACTTCAAACAAAATAAAATCAAATCTCCATTTAATGAAGAGCCTCATATTCAGTTTTATATTCAATCAAAAAATTACTAAAATTAGAGCATGTTTCTAGTACAATTAACATCCTTTGCGCTCACAATAAAATATTCAATAACTGCCCATTTTGCCTGTTGAGGAGGTGAATAAAAGCATTGCTATTAATCATTTAGCTGTTATTTATTTGCCAGTTTAAGTAGGCAGTTAGATTGAAACTGCACATGTTATTATTGATTTAGGTTTAATTTAATCCTTTTAAACAGAACAATTATTCCCAATTTATATGCCATTAAATCTTTTATGCATATGAGCAGCAAATTCAATTTCTGTTTAAGTGTAAAGTTTGTAATGCTTCTTTAAGGAACTGTAAAACTGAGAATTGTTTACAAGGATTTCTGTTCTGTGCTCATCTTAATCTTCTTATCAATGGCTTTTAAGTAAATAAAATGCAATAAATCCAAAAGGTTAAAATTCACTTTCTCAAGTATGAAATAAAACTGTTCCACAGATATGCTAAAATACTTTGTGGAAGTTATCTGCAATTCAGAAAATTTCATTTAATAAAGGCATTTATTTTGATTTAAAAAAATTAAACATTTTAGTAGGAAAAAAGGTAGTTTAATGAACTGAACACCAAAGCCTGTCTATAGAAACACACTAAGGTGAAGGTTGAATTGTTATTTAGTGAATTTTGTTTACAGCAATTAAATATCTTGGATAATTCCAACCAAAAATCCTTTCTTTTTCCTTGGTGACAGATCTGTGACTGCAAAGTAACCAAATATTTGTCCCAAGTTCTTATTAGAAGCAATCTTTATTCAAGGCCAATCTGTGAGTTAAGGGAAAACAAATTACCTAAAGAGCACATGTTAGTAATTGCAATGTAAAATTCTAGTACCTCACATCTATTAAGCTTACATTATGTGAAACCAAGGTTACATCTTCACAAGGGAAATGCTGTATGAGACAGTATTTAGACGCATAATTCGTCTCATTTGGTGACAGCTCATGAGGCTAATGGCAGACATTTTCTGTAGCAGGCTTGGGTGTTCCTTTCATTCTTCAAAGCAATGGCTGAGACATACAGATCTTGATTTATAAAATTTCCAAGTGCTTACATTTCCTTTAGCTAGAGTTTCTTATAGTTAAAACGTCAGGTTAACAGCACTGGAACTGAGCTGTGGCATCATTGGAAAAGCAATGGACAGGTCTGCAACTGAGCACAGGTGTGAACTTGGGCAAGTCCCTTCACGCCTTTATGTCTCGGGTTCTCTTCTGTGCAATAGGGGAATAAGCTGACCCTTAGGAGCCCTAACAACTCTAGGCATCCATTACATTACTAGTGTGACTTGGCTGTTTATGCAAAACTCCCAAATGTCAATATGTGTTGAAAAAATCATTTAAATTCAACACATTAAAAAGTTATACTAATCAAAGTTTTCCATATTTCCAAATTTGTCAGGGAATAGAAATAAATGAAGATGTAAAGGTCGTAAGTTAAACTATCCCTGTAGTAACTTGGTTATGAACTTGTTGATGCTCTTGATAAACTCACAGGATTGTAGATGAAATAAATTTAAATTACATATTATGAGGTTTAGAACTGACTACTTACTTATCTTAATGCAAAAATGCATCCCGTTTTTAAAATAAATGAGATAATAATTAGTGACTGTCTCTGGGGGTAACAAGGCCCAGGAATCCCCATGGCTTTAGCATCTCTGGCGGGGACTCTACCTTTAATGGACACAATTCATGCCCCTGCACACTCTTTCCTTCCTTTATGTCTGCTCATCTGTCATGATGGCACCATGCCTGCTTTGAGGAGTGTGCCAGGGTTTAACTAAGGCATAGTTTGGGATCAAATGAATGAACATAAAGCAGAAATAATTCATACCTATGACAAAAAGTCGCTTCTCTGATGTAACTATTTCCATGCGCTCTGAAATAAATAACTAAAATGCTAGTAACTATTACTCAAATACTGTGTGGAAATCCCTAGAACATGTTATGTAGAGTAATGTGTTTAAAGAGGTTGGCCAACCAATGGTTTTAAACTGAAAATCTACCTAACAGCTTGTTGTTGTTGTTAGGTACCGTCGAGTCAGTATCTGACTCATAGTGACCCTCTATACAACAGGGGAAACACTATTGTCAGTGCTTCTCCACTGTTCATAGGATTTTCAATAGCAGATTGATTTTTGGGAGGGCAATAGGAATCAACAGAAATGAGAGCTGATTCCTGGAAGCTTCTGGAATGTTCTCAACAATCCTAGAATATTAGAAACAGCCTCAAATGTCTTCTTTATTCTCCCAACCAGAGCAAACACAATATGTACCACACCTATAAGAGACAGTAGTGTAGCTGGGCATGGTGGCACATACCTGTAATACCAGCAACCTCAGGGGTGCTAAAGCAGAAGGATCTCAAGTTCGAGGCAGCCTGCGTAACTTAGTGAGACCTTATGTCAAAATAAAAAATAAAAAGAGGCTGGAGATGCAACATGGTTGTAGAGCACTTGCCTAGCATGCATGAGGTCATGGGTTCTATCCCCACTACTAAAGAAAAGAGAGAGAGAGAGAGAGAGAGAGAGAGAGAGAGAGAGAGAGAGAGAAAGTCTAGCCTTAGCTTAAATACTTCCAAAGTGTTCTGCAAAACAACATGAATGAGAAATTTGGGAGCAAATCCAAGTGCTCTGTTTTGGTCTTCACTAAGTCTTTCTTTATCTACCACTTTGGTTCACCAGTATTGCTCTTTAGGCCCTTGAAATCATCGTTCAATAGGTCTCCTGATCCTTACATTATTAACCAGAAACAACACACTAAAGCCTTTGAGAGAAAAATGATGAAGCACAACACGATGAAAATGCGGATTATCATTACCCGGTCCCATTTTAACTTTCAGACAATTGTTGAATATTCAGCTTAACTAATAATTCCTCACTGTGCCCATCAGCCTTCCATTAACTTCTGGCACAGGTGGTTTATTAGACAAGATGTGGCCCTTTTGGGGACACTGGTTCCCACGTGATGAGAGAGGGAAACACCTGCAGACCTCACCGCATGTCACGGTGCATGTGTCCAAGGGTAGTGCTGAAGAATGAATGCTGCTGGGACCCCACAATCCAAGGTGAATTGATGTCCAGTGTTCTGAGGACACAGCTCCCTTACATGATTTTACTACTTTACTAAAACCTGCAATTTTACATGCTGATTTACTCTAGCTTTATTTTAGTCCATGCTGAGATTATTCTATCTGTAATTTTGACAAGATAGTAAAATGGAATCCTTTACCAGAGCCATCCATGACCACTGATTTAGCTATGAATAATTAAGGGCTTGGGCTTTGGAGTTAGGAGAGTTCAATTCATTGTCCGACTTAGCAACTATATGTGCAATACAACTCTTAGAGCTTCAGTTCCTTATCTGCAAAATGGGGATAATAATGCTTTGGGGCTGGGGCGTAGCTCAGTGATGCAGCGTATATGCCCAGCAAAGAGACTCTTGTTAAGATAAGTGAGATAGTATAGATCAAGCAAAGGGTTCTACATATGTTAGTAATTGTATAAGTATTCCTGCAAATGAGACCTTATTAAATACATATACTAGGTATTGAATTGCTGCTTTCTAATTTCAAGAAAAATAAATATGCAAGGCTTCAGGAGGCTCCAGGAGTGAAGAGGTTATTTCTGAAGCTCTGGGCATTATATTGATCTCTTTCTTCATGAGCACCCAGTGTCAGAAGGCTCATTTTGAAGTGGGATTTAAGGATTGTCACATGAAGAATCTGCCTCCACTCTTGATTCATTCACTACCATCAATGATGCTCCAATTCCTATTAAGTAAAAGGTTTTCTCTATCCATATATATTGAACTATGGCTTTGACTTTTTTTTTTTTTTTTTGGAGGTTACAGTAACATCAAAACACAAGAGCAGGGCCAAGTGATTTGTCAGGCAGCTTTTAAAATTATTGCTTACAAAAGCAAGAAGAAAGAGATTTGTCTTGGTTTAAGACCAGGCTTGGACTAACATTTTTGAACTACAGTCCCCAGCATGCCATCTCCCTTACAGAAATGAAAGCCTACTTAAATTTCATTTGAGAGCCTGAGATCAATTTATGGTATCATGGCTCATAATAACTCAGATCCAAGCAACAACACACCTAGGAAAGATTCTCAAGACTAACGTGAGGCAAAGAGAGGGACCACTGCCTGACCACACCTGAATCGCATTTTTGAGGCATTGTTTGAACAGAGGCTTCAGTTCCTCTGTGGTGTAGGACTGGTCCTACTGTGCCCAATGAATGATGCACCACACTTTCAACAAGTGTTAGGGTCATGACCCATCCTGACCCCGCCTTGTGGTTTATGGTCTGTCATTAAACACTTCCAAGGCAAGTCAATCTGAGGAAAATAGCATTATTTGAGGACTTGTGTCAGAAGACTAAGAATCTAACCATAATTTTGATTTCCGTAAGCATTATTCTTTATTTTGAAATATATTAAGTCGTATTTAAGTTGTCCCTGGGTAAAGACGAAGGTTAAAGTCAGGTCCCTGGGCACTGTACAAAAGAAGAAAAAACTCAACAATTGGGGAAGCGAAGTCACTTGGCCTTGGCTTGTTCATCTTAAAAGCACATACATGGATACTTTGTACAAGGCAAACAATTTTTCATCTCTGATGGCCTCCTTTCTGTAAATAAAACTACTACCATTTACTACCTAGGAGACTATGAATCTCTTAGATTAGAGAGAGGTTTAGAGCATGGAGCCACACCGCCAGAGCTTTCTGCTCTAGCAGTCACTAGACATAATGAGTGTATATAATATAAGCTCTTGAAGCGTCATTTTCAATTTTCAAGATACAATCAAAATAGTATCTACCACTGGGGCTGCCAAAGGATTAAATTAGATAATACGTGCAGTGTTTAGTACAGTGTTGGGTTGGTGATGAGCATTCTATAAAGGCTAGCTATTGATACTGCTATCACGGCATGCAGCCGTAGCACTGTGGCGTCCAATCTCATCAGATCTGACACAACTTACAAAGAGCCAATCACTGTTCTAAATACTTTATATATTATTTTAGCCTTATGATAGCCTGGTAGGGTTGTTGTTGTTATTGTTGTGGTTGTTGTTGTTATTATTATTATCACTATTATATCTTATCTTTGCTGATGAGAAGACTGAGGCATGAAGGCATTAAGTGGTCTTGGTCAAGGTCACATAACTAGTAAGTGGCAGAACCAACCTTTGAATCCATCTGGTCTGCTTCATATTCTATGCACTTCTGTACCCCACTAAAATCCTTTTGTAATCTACAGATTTGAATTTCGCCTGTACCCTATCATATTATTTAGTGCTCCATTAAAATGAAGAGACATCGCTGCATTATTTTATATTCCCTGACATTCTTAGGTAGCTCATAGCATAAAGTTAAGTCCCATAGTACTTATTAGATTAAATCTGCTTTAGATCACACAAGCCCTGGGAGATGGACTTCTACTAGCTTCAGTAAAGGAGCCAGGTAGGATTCCAACCCCAATTCTCTGTATTTCATTGACATTCAAAGCAATCTTGTGGAAATTAGCAGGCTAGGCCATTTTGCAGATGAGAAAAAGTGAATTGCAAAAGAATTAAGTGACTTATCTCAAATTCTACACCAAATGTGGACCGAATTAAGACCACCAGAGTCCACGTCATATACTTTTCTATACCAAGTTTTCTGGGATTTCTCCAGTGTGAGGTCATAGCAGTAGACACTTGGAATATGGATAGGAACTAAGGAATATAGCTCAGGGGTAGCGCACTTGCCTAGCATGCACAGGCCCTGGGTTTGATCTCAAGCACCAGAAAAGAAAAAAAGGAAAGTCTTGTATTAATTAAAGGAAGAAGTGAATGTGGCACAAAGCAAGGAACCACATTGGTGTTAGTTGCTTGGAGACGTGTTTCACACACGCTACAAGGTGCTCACTAGGTGAACCCATCCTTACTGTCACCTGGAATGAGACCAGCAATGATTTAATATGACTACTGTGGAGAGCTTGCAGCGGTACCACTGTGGTCTCTGACCCCATCAGATCTCAGAAGCTAAGCAGGGTCGGGCCTGGTTAGTCCTTGGATGGGAGAAGCGCCTGGGAACACCAGGTGCTGTAGGCTTGGGAGACGGACCTGGCAACCCACTCCCAAAAAACAATCAGCCATTGAAAACCCTATGAATAGCAGAGAAGCACGGACAATAGTATTTCACCTGTTGCACATAAAGTCACAATGAGTCGGATACTGACTTGATGGCACCTAACAACAACAACAACTGTGCAGAAGCCAGTTCCTTACCTGAGATTCATGGCATTGTTCCGGGTCTGGAGGTCTCTCTTGCTGGCCACCTGAGCTGCTTTTCTGCTGGCTTCCTCCTCTGTCTCACTCAGGCTTTCTGCTCCAGGGCTGTCCTCTAAGCTGTCAGGCTCCATATCTTTGTCCTGGAGCCGGTCCTCAAGTTCAGACTGGGACCTCCCCTCTTCAGAGAGGCTTTCTGAATCTGCTTCTAAGGAGTCCTTTGAAATCAGAGTTACATCTTCTTTCTTAGAAGGTGGGTCTGAAGACCGGGTACTTAAGTTGGTATGATGAACAGGAGATTGAACAGAGAGCTTGGGAATTAGTTTATTATTACTCATCTTGAAAAACGCAAAACTTAATGGGATACTCTTGTGAATACAAGCAGTGGGCTGATATTTAAAGTTGTGGCTTGCAAAAGCATTACCTAAAAAAAAAAATTATATTATGTTACTCTGTTACTACCGAAATCTTAATTCAAACGTTCACTGAAAATTTCAATGGGTAAGAGAACCTTGTTATATTATCTGCAGGCTTTTGAATGCACCCTTTTGTGTGTATGAGCAAGGCCTATTGTAAAAACAATTGTTTTTCTTGCTACAGAGAACATCTGATTGAGAGCTCATAAACAGCCTGAAGAATCAAATGCAGTTTTATTGAGGAAATCAAATGGCTGCTTGAAAGTAGATTTCTATTTCCAGCCTCCAAGGGCTTCTCACAGATAAGCCAGGACAAAGCCAAATGGTTGCTTATGGACAGTACTTGGATGGCCTAATTTCAATGCCTAGGACAATTTTATATATATACACACACACACACACACACACACACACACACATATATATGATATATACACACCATATATTATATATTTGTTATATATAATATATATTTTATAATATATATATATATATATATATATATATATCTGCCCTCTTCATCAATAGTCATGGACAGAATAAAACAGGGATAGATCTACCTTTCAGAAAGTAAAAGGAAGAAAGAGAAGAGTGAAGTTTCCACAGCTCCAACTGTAAACAGGGATATTTTGGACGGCTACATTATTTGGAGAAAAAAATTTTTTTTTTTTGGTGGTACTGGGGGTTGAACCCAGGGCCTTGCACCTGCATGCTCTGGAAGTGCTGGACCACTAAGCTGCACCCCCAGCCCATTTTTTACTTATTGAGACAGGGTCTTGATAAATTACACAGACTGTCTCTGGTCTTGAACTTGCGATCCTCCTGCCTCTTCCTCCTGAGCCACTGAGATTACAGGTCTGCGCCACCGCGCCCGGCTATTTGGAGAAAATTTTATCTTTTTTATTTTTATTTGGTATGAGGAGTTGAACCCAGGGCCTCACACATGTTTTTTTGCAAGAGCTCAACCACTAAGCCATACCTCTAGCCCATTTTTTACTTTGTATTTATTTTGACAGCATCTCCCTAAGTTACACAGGCTGCCTCTGGCCTGGTACTTGCAATCCTCCTGCCTCCTCCTCCCTAGTCGCTGGGGATATAGGTGTGTGCCACCGGGCCCGCTCTGGAGAAGACTTTTGGAAACCCATAGTGCTACTAGAGAAGAACATAAGATTTCACAGACATTATATAGAGATCAACCTCAGCTCAGTATTAAAAAACATCATCATCATAATGACTTAAAATGTTCAACAAAAGATTTGGTGACCTTGTGAATGCTGCCACTGAGTGACTCAAAACAGAGGCTGGAAGGAATGCTTTCCCAGGAAGCTGGGTGGAAGATGGGCCTGAGTCACAGCTTAGAGTTAGGACAGTCCCTTCCAGCTCGGAGAGTGTGATTCCAAGTGAACCCTCACTGTCTCACAGGGCTATAATAGTGACCCATGAGAAGGTTTATGGAAGAGCTGCTTTGAGTTCATATAAGAGTGAAAGGAGAGGGCGTTCTCAGACTGTGCCTCCTTTCATCTCTGCCCAGCATTTCTATTTTGGTTTATCTTCTATTTCACTGCCTTTATGCCTATTTTTTCCCCTGTAAGTCAGACAACAAATACCTTTACCATCGGAGGTTACTATAAAAGTTGTTTCATTGGCTTCCTCAATCCTAATGTGAGCAAATCCTAACTTGTGCAAATCTTAATTTTAATTAAAAATATGACCTTATTTCTTTACCTAGGATTATTTATGTTGAGCTTGTTGTTAAGGTTTCCAAGGAACATGCCAACTCCTTAGGGGAAAGCTCCTTAACAACCACCAAACAGTAACAACCATATTTAAATACATATAAAGCGACTTTCTGTTTAACTCCAAGTTTCCCTGTTGGCAGACTAACTTATCATTGCCTGCAGCTGTACCACTGTGGCGTCAGATCCCTGAAGCTAAGCAGGGGCAGGCCTGGTTAGTACTTGGATAGGAGACTGCCTGGGAACACCAGGTGCTGTAAGCTTGGGAGAAGGACCTGGTAATCCACTCCCAAAAATCAATCAGCCATTGAAAACTCCATGAATGGCAGAGGAGCACTGACAATACTGTTTCACCTGTTATACATAGGGTCGCTATGAACCAGACACTTACTTGACAGCACCTAACAACAACAATTTTACTGATTGGTTTCTATATATAGTATATATTGTTGTTGTTAGGTGCCATTGAGTCAGTATCCGACTCATAGTGACCCTCATAGGGTTTTCAATGGCTGACTGTTTCGGGATTGCCTTGGGAGTGGATTGCCAGGTCCTTCTCCCATTTTTGCGGTGCTGGGAATCGAACTTGGGACCTCAAAGACTGCAGCGCAGCGCTGTACCAACTGAGCTAAATCCCAGCCCATATATAGTATATATAGTATAGTATAATCTCTTACTTTAAAAATACATACTGCATTCTGTCATATTATTTTAATACTGATAAGCAGAATGACTTGTATTTAAGAGGGTTTTCAGGAAGACACCAATACTAACACATTTTAACTAAAAGTTTGTAAAAACACCGGTTTTACTACAAAAATTAAGGTCGTTGGAGCTGCACGTGGTGGCACATGCCTCTAATCCCACGGAATGGGGAAGGTGAGGCAGGAGGTTGGAGAGTTTGAAGTCAGAGGCAGCCTGTGTAATCTAGCAACACTCTTGTCTCAAAATAAAAAAATAAAAAACAGCCTAGGGGTACAGCTCAGGGGTAAAGCACTTGCAAAGTATTTGGGAGGCTCTGGGTTCAACCCACTCAATACTGGAGAAAAAAATTAAGGTCACTTTGAGATCTTGAGGGGCAAACTTAAAATAATCAGTTTGGGGGTAGAATATAGCTCAGTGGTAAGAGCATGCATGAGGTCCTCGGTTCAGAACTGCTCTTTGATTAAAAATAAATTCAATTCCTTCCACTTCTCTCTTTAAATGAGAGACTAGGGTTTCTTGGGAATAATAAATAATACAATAATGGAAATTTAACACAATAATTCTGTTGTGACTAGATTAATGGAATTTGGAAAAAGTGTGAAAAGAGCAATTGCTAACATGGCAACCCACTCAGGAAGCAATTCCGAAAACTATCAGCCACTGAAAACTCTATGAGGGTCGCTCCCTATGGGTCGACCCCACTCGAGGGCACCTAGCAACGACAATATGAAAAGAACAAAGCCAAATACCCTAAAACCTGGTTTTTCTGTGAGGTCTGATCTTATAAAAGCCTAGGATGACAGAAGGAAAAGCTGACAGCTGGACTAGATTAGAAAATGGGCGTTTTCACTTTACTGACTGTGGCTCCCTGGTACCGTGCGGTGGAAAACCGCCCGCCCGTGTCGTTGAATCTCCTTCTAAGTAAACAAGAAGGACGGGGGCGCGTCCCAGGTGTCTGGGGCCTGGGAGCCGGTTCCCCAGGCGTCCCTCCAGGGCCTTCGGTCCGGCCTTGCAGTGCGGACAAACGAACTTCCGTCCGCAGGTGGCTGGGAGCCCGGCTGGCGCTCACCGTGGCGAATGGCAAAGAAAAAGTGGCCCCACCTGGGCCGCCCCCAGGGGTCGTCACGTTTCTCCCTCCGCGGGTGTCAGAGCCCCGGGCGCCGCCGCAAGGGGCGTCTGGAGCCCGGGCCTCCCGCCCGGGACAGCGCTGCTCCGGGGCCCTCGGGGTCGCGGCCCCGCCCGGGTCCAAGGCCCCAGCGCCCGCGCCGTCCCGGTTCCCGCGCCGGTTCGCGCCGGCGGCTTCCCGCAGGACCCGCCCTGCCCTCCCCGCCCGCTGCCACCCCCTGTCACCTGCCCGGCGCTCCTCCGGGCCGCGACCCCGCTCCGCAGCCTCCGCCTCGCCGCCGCCGCCGCCCCGGCTCCAGCCGCCCCGGCCCCGCCCGCGCGCGCTGCCTGGAGACGCGGTCGACGCGGCGCGGCGCGGGCGAGGTAGGGGCCGCACCTGCTGCGCGGGCCGGCAGCGGAGGACGCGGGGCCTGGGGACGCCGGGCTGGACGGGCTGCTGCCCGCGGAGAGCTCCCACCCACCGAGGAGAAAAGGGTGATGACTGCAACAGATGGTCCTCGAAGTCAGAAGAAAGGACGCGCAGAAGGAAGGAAGGAGCAAGGGAGGAGAGAGTTGTTGTTAGGTGTCGTTGAGTAGAGTCCGACTCAGCGACCCTATGTACAGTAGATTGAAACACTCCCGCATTCTGTGCCAGGCACACGATCTTATTTATATTTAAGCCCATTGTTGCAGACACTGTGTCAATCCATCTGGTGGAGGGTTTTCCTTTTTTTCATTGACCTGCCACTCTCCCAAACATGATGTCTTTGTCCAGGGATTGATCTCTCCTGACTACATGTCCGAAATATGTAAGACGCAGTTTGGCCATTCTTGCTTCCAAGGAGCACTCTGGTTGCACTTCTTCTAGGACAGATTTGTTGGTTCTTTTGGCAGTCCATGGTATATTCAATAGACGTCTCCAGCACCACAATTCTTTTTCCAGCATCAATTCTTTTTCTGTCTCTCTTGTTCAATGTCCTGACTACATATCCGAAATATGTAAAACACAGTCTGACCATTCTTGCTTCCAAGAGGAGAGATCCAAATGCCCAACAAGCATTTGTTGTTTACTGAAAAGGGGCCTGTATAGAAACGGCATAACGAATGCATTAAGTTGTACACTAAAAGAATCACTAAGAAAAAAAAGGGGGGTGCTTATTTCATTAATATCACAAGAGTGAAAATTTCAGCTAATCTGGATCCCATATTCCCTAGGCAGGCACCGGTGGCAGTGAGAGCTGGCACAGTCACTGTGAAAATGGTTTGGCATTGCCTAGGATCAGTACACCTTTGTTGTTGTTGTTAGGGGAGGTCGAGTTGGGTCCAACTGTGCCATGCCCTGTACTATGTCAGTGCTTCTCTGCTATTCATAGGGTTTTCAGTGGCTGATTGTTTCAGGAGTGGGCTGCCAGGTCCTTCTCCCATTTCTGCGATGCTGGGGATTTAACCCAGGGCTTCAGAGAGCGTAGAGCTGCACTCTACCAACTGAGCTAAACCCCAGCATCCTGGTATACCTTGTTGTTGTTGTTGTTAGGTGCCGTCGAGTCGGTATCCGACTCAGCGACCCTCACAGGGTTTTCAATGGCTGACTATTTCGGGATTGCCTTGGGAGTGGATTGCCAGGCCCTTCTCCCATTTTTGCAGTGCTGGGAATTGAACTCGGGACTTCAGAGACTGCAGCGCAGCACTCTACCAACTGGGCTAATACCTTAGAATCCAGCAATTCACTTTTAGGTATTTTAGCTATGTACCCTAAAGAAGTGTGTGTTTATATGCATCCGAAAGGGACATGGCTGTGGACGATAGAATGGTTTGTTGAATTGTGGTGTCCCATTGCCTGGCATGGGGCTGGGGTTTAACTCAGTTGGTAGAGGGCTTGCTCTGCACTCTCTGAGGACCCAGGTTCGATCTCTAGCACCGAAAAATGGGAGAAGGATGTGGCAATCCACTCCCCAAAACACTCAGCCATCAAAAGCCCTGTGAGAGTCGCTATGAGTATGACTCCTTTCTAGGGCACCTAAGAACAACCACCGCATAGCCTGGCATACCACCCAACAGGGAGAAATGAATGAAATTTTGCTACCTGCAACAGCATGGAGGCAGCTTAAAAACAGAATATCCAACAAGGACCAACATCCAGAAAAATATATACTATATGATTTTGTATATAAAAATTAAACACAAGCTATGCATGGTGCCACATGCCTAAAATCACAGCACTTGGGAGGCTGAGGCAAGCAGATTGCAGGTTCCAGGCCAGAGACTGGCTGTACAGCTCAGGGGTGGAGCACTTACCTAGCATGTGCAATCCCCTGGATTCAAAACCCTAGGAGAAGGGGGGAAAAATGAATGAAAGAAAAAAGGAGAAAGAAAGAAAAGAAAATATTAAAATAAAACAAGTATAAAATAAAACAAGTAAGGATTGCCATAAAGTTAGGATTGTGGTCAGTTCTGGCAGATAGCATGAGGGCTATAGAGAAAAGTGCTTTTGAGATTATACTTTCACTTTAATGGTGGATACATAGATGTTCATTTTATAACACTTCATTATTTACATTCATGTATAGGTATAATACTTTACTATCAAAAAAGATTTTAAAGAAAAAGAAAGAAGGGTTGGGAATTATATTCACGTTAAAATAGCATTAAAATACCTAGTAGATTTGAATAACTATATCCAAAGAGGCAAGAATGCTTCAGTACTAGTTGCTTTGTTAATGATGGGAAACAGAGAATTGGAAAATCTCCATATGACTCATTTTTGCCATTTTTATTTTGATTTTTGTTAGAATTGGATTTTTGGTTTTTAGTTTTTTGACAGCAGAGACCTTGTCCTCTGTATGCATGGTAGGACCTCAGTGTTTGTTGAAGAAAGAAAAGCAAGGTGGCTGAAAGCTTTGATGTTATTCTGCCCAGTATATTATGCAAATTATTGTTACAGCAACTGCAAACATGTAGGCAAACCTCATGCAGAATGCATTCCTCATGGCAGCTCTGGGTTCTGTTCATCTGTGGAATCAATGTTGAGTTGTTCACAGTTGTCCACCTTTTCATCCACTGGCCAGTGGAGATAGGTGCTGTGATCCTTCAGACCCTGCAAATGCTTTCTGTATCACCCAGAATACATTTTATTCTGTTTTTCTGAGATTTAGTGGTCCCTATTATGATTCAGGCTGGGATTTAGCTCAGTTGGTAGAGTGCTGCTCTGCAGTCTCTGAGGTCCTGGGTTCAGTTCCCAGCACTGCAAAAATGGGAGAATGACATGGCAATCCATTCCCAAGGCAATCCCAAAACAATCAGCCACTGAAAACCCTATGAGGGTCGCTATGAGTCGGACACGACTCGACGGCACCTAACAACAACAACAACAATTATGATTCAGGAATCTATCACTCCAGCAGCAGGTACTGGTAGAGACTAGACACTTGCAGAGCATGGGATACTCTGGGCTTGACCTCTGTTGTCTATAAAGGCTGTCCTGGTTATTATTTAGAGGACTAAAGGCTGGAATAATAATAATAAGCACGAGTACCAGTCAAGGTGCACCAGGAGACAGAACCCATGCTAGCTATTTTAGTATTTCAAGAAGAAAACAACTGAAAAGTTAAAAAGGAAACACAGGGTTCACAGGCACAGTAACTACAGGAAGTAGCTCCCCCTCCTCTAGTGGGGACAGGGACACAGGGACAAACCTCATATGGGTAACATTTAGAAGCTTAGAGCAGAGGGCCTCAGAGCTGGGATCCAGGCCTCTGAAGACGAGGTCCCAAGCTGGTGGACGCTGGTGTCTTTGAAACGTTCTGATGGAGCTGGTTTAGGTGGTATTAGGAAAACTGGAATCAACCTCGGCTGCAGCTGAGACAAACTGAGCTGCTGGGTTGAAGAAACATTGTTAAGGGGCCGGTTAGGGGAGCAAGAGGCAAAGGAAGGATCTGCGCCTTCTCCTTCTCCAGCCTAGCCATCTCTCTCTACTGCCCCCTACTGGCAGAGCCTGCAAGCGGCCGGCTGGCAAAGGAGAAATGAGGTTTGGAGGCGTTGCCTCAGGTCTGTAACCAGGGCCTGTGTGAGTGTTTAAAGGGAGAGACAATGGTTTAATAAGCAACCCAGTAACGCTCTGTTCTTCAGAATTCTTCAGAGGATTATAGAGTGACAAACAAAATAAAGCAATAAAGTGCATTGTTTCCAGCTCACGTCATGGTAATAACAGCTAATTTGCATATGAATAGGGCCTCAGGATTTGTAGAGTGCTTTTTCCCTATGTTATCTGTTCAGAATCCAGCTGTGTGCCTGACCCTGCACTAACCAAAGCTCAAAGAATGAGAAAAACAGGTAAAACAAAACAAAACCCCAAATCCAGGTTTTAGCAATACTGCATTGATTTTACTACTTCCCCACTGCAATCCACCCATCCTTTCAATGCCCCCCCCCCCTCTTATTTCTCTATCCTATGTGAATAGCAAAGAAGCACTGACAATAGTGCTGGGCACAGCACAGTGTCTGGGAGTGTTTCCTTCTGTTGTACATAGAGTTGGACCTGACTCAGAAGCATCTAACAACAACATGCAGTCACTCAAGCTCTCGGGGCGAGCCCTTTCCTCTGGCCCATTTCTCTCCTTGGTCTGACTCTGTTGGTTGCTAGACCATGCTCAGCATCATCTCCAGGAAGAATTTTCCAACAGCTTCCCTACACTGCCCTGGTGGTCCTTGGGTTAGGTAGTTTTGTTCTCCAGTCCAGGGGACATTTGACAATGCACAAAGACATTTCTTATTGTTGGGACCTGGGGGAGTGTTCCTGGCATCCAGCGGGTAAAGGCCTGGGATGCCGCTAAGCATTCCGCAATGCACAGGAGAGTCCCACAAGAGGTATTATCCAGCCCAAAATGTCAGGAATGCTGTGGTTGACAAACCTCATGCTAGGCTAATGGCCTTGAGTCAGCTGTTCCAAGACACCGCAGCACATGTTTCTAGCTCCAGACATGTGCTTGTACAGCATTGGAGTGAAGTCACCCTGTGTTTCTCTCATCTCCTTACTATATTACAAGCTCCCAGAGAACAAGGAACGGCATAGTGCAAGCACCTAATTGTTGTTGTTGTTGTTAGGTGCTGTCGTGTCAGTATCCAACTCATAGCGACCCTCATAGGGTTTTCAATAGCTGACTGTTTCGGGATTGCCTTGGGAGTGGATTGCCAGGCCCTTCTCCCATTTTTGCGGTGCTGGGAATTGAACTTGGGATCTTAGAGACTGCACCGCAGTGCTCTACCAACTGAGCTAAATCCCAGCCCAAGCACCTAA
>VMDO01005561.1:84238-110655 GCA_007922755.1 Pedetes capensis
GATTGTTCTCTCCTGACTACATGTCCGAAATATGTAAGACGCAGTTTGGCCATTTTTGCTTCCAAGGAGCACTCTGGTTGTACCTCTTCTAGGACAGATCTGTTGGTTCTTTTGGCAGTCCATGGTATATTCAATAGACGTCTCCAGCACCACAATTCAAAAGCATCAATTCTTTTTCTGTCTCTCTTGTTCAAGCACCTAATAGATGTTCAATAAATGTTGAAGAAAAGACATACTATTTTTACACTTCAGCCTTTGAGTGGAGAGTAGGTTAGTGTGGTCCAGCAGGCCCTTTAACAAAACTGGTAAGTGTGGCCCATTAGTCCCTTTACTAGGTATACACACTTATTTGGCACATAATTATTACTAAAATCCAGAACATATTTGGGAATTTTAAAAAGAATGCTATTAATTAATTACAACAGGAAAATAGGTATAAACTGCAAATAGCCTCTGTAGCCAAGAAGTGTGGTCATTTCATGTTTAACTATACATTCCTTCACATTAAATCAGAAATAACCAATTGGTAATGGACTTCTAAGAGCCCAGGGAAAGGCCAGTGCAGCAAGTGAAGGGACAGAAACTTCACAAGAAGAAGATATTCAGATAGACAAGGCAACCCAGGATCATTTGGTGTAGGGAACAAGTAACCTTATACTTGAATACCTTGTGTGAGAATCACAGGATTATCACAACAAACACAAAGATTACTTTTCATGATGATTAGTTTTTAAAAATATACAGTAAATCAGTTTATTCAATACTGATTGCAAAGGTAAACAGCATGTGACATGTTTTCAAAGACTTTTCCCCTCAAATACTAAAATAGTTAAACTCTCAAAGGAAAACTCTAAATCATCTAAGAAAAACTATCATGGTTTAGAATGACTGAACTTTGAGAATTTTGCGTTGTTAGGTGCTGTCGAGTCGTATCAGACTCATACTGATGCTTGTAGGGTTTTCAATGATTGTTGAACAAACAAGGCTGATTGTTTCAGGATTGCCTCAGGAGTGGATTGCCACGTCCTTCTCCTGTTTTTGTGGTGCTGAGAATCGAACTCAGGACCTCAGGGACTTCAGAGCAGCACTCTACCAACTGAGCTAAATCCCAGCTTGAGAATTTTAGAAGACTGCAGTTGTAACAAACATGTTGATGCAGACAATGCAACTCAAGTAACTGGTACCTATCAAGAACAGGGGTCCCTGACCCCTGGGCCACCAACATGTTGTTATTGTTGTTAGGTGCTCTTGAGTTGGTATCCAACTCATAGCGACCCTATGTACAATAAACAACACTTTTGTCAGTGCTTCTCTGATATTCATAGGGTTTTTAATGGCTGATTGTTTTTTGGGCATAGGTTGCCAGGTCCTTCTCCCAAGCCTACAGTACCTGGTGTTCCCAGGTGGTCTCCTATCCAAGTATTAACCAGGCCCAACACTGATTAGCTTCCTATTTCTGACAGGATCAGATGCCACAGTAGTACAGCTGCATACATACATACACACACACACACACACACACACACACATACATAAATGTACATATATATGTACATACACGCATATATACACATATGTATATATACACACACACATCTATGTATCCTAATTAATTATATACTGATTAAATCTATTTCCAAGAC
This sequence comes from Pedetes capensis, assembly GCA_007922755.1. NCBI lineage: Eukaryota > Metazoa > Chordata > Mammalia > Rodentia > Pedetidae > Pedetes > Pedetes capensis. Next base: position 85,882 of record VMDO01005561.1, read on the forward strand.
AGGGAAAGCTAAACTATTTTGCCAGAAGTCAAGATGGTGGCTGTGTTTGAGACCAAAGTGAGGATTAATATTTGGGAGAAGTCACAAAACACTGGTGGTGCTGCCAGCATTCTGTTTTTGACTTAGTCACTGGTTATATTGGTGTTCAGTTTATGAGTATTTATCTAGCTGTACCTTTATATTTTTGTGCACTTTGCTGTCCTTCACAATGAAAATAAAGTCCTGAAGGAAAGCGTTTCCATATTTAAAAAAAAAGATTCACTTGCACTCCTTTTTTGTCATTAGGATGTGTTCTACTGGTGGATGCCATCAAATGTCTGTCTAAATGTATCTTGAACTAATTCTCCTCTGTATTTAAAGGCATTTCCAATTTTATTTACTTTTGTTTAATGATTATGTAAATCATATACATAGGTCCAAAATTGGACCTATAAAGTGAGGCACATTTAGGGAAATCTAGTTTCTACTCCTAACCCCTTTACGCAGTCTCTATGCAGTTTCTTCTTGATATATATTGGCAATTATTTTTGTTAGCTTTTAGTTTAGCCTTCCAGTTTTAAAAATATAACCCAATATGTATATATTTACAATTCATCCCATTCTCAAGCTAAAGGAAGTCTAATATTCAGTCTAATATCCAGTCAGTAAAAAGTCAGTCTTCCCCCATTGATTTGAGGTGATGCCTTTATCATATATCACTTTTTTATTTTATGGCGTCAATATTGAAAGATATCCCTGTAATTGTTACTGATATAATTCTGAAATGAGGCGATAAAGTTTGTTAAAAGGTTTCAGTCCTACTGAATCTTTCTTAAAATAATCTTTAATAGCATTGTCTTCACACCCTACTAGTTCTGAAGGTAAAATTCAGCATATCCAATTATCAGGGTGTTTTCAGGAAATAAATCCATCGACTGGAGCCCCCCCATCTCAGCATAGCCCAGTGGAAAACAATGAGTCCAAGAAGAAGGAGAAAACACTATCATTTGCTGTATATTTAATACTAGACCTGTATTATCTCAGTTAATCCTTCTACTAATCCTAAATGGTGAGGCTTGTTAACCCCATTTTACCGATGAGGAAACTGAGGCTAATTTATTCTATGAACATCACCAACTAGCCACAATTTGGGAATAAGGAATCAGGGGAACGTGAAAGAGAGAGCACCCTTCCCTTGTAAATAGCATATTTATTTATTTGTTTGTATTATGCCTATCTCCTGAAAAAAGGGATAACTGAGGTTGAGAATTTTGCCTGGTTAAGTGGAGGTTTGCTTATCTCCGTCACACCACATTTGAAGTCTGAGAGTTCCGATTTTCTTCTACAGAGATTTTGACTTTAAAGGGATACACCTTTTGTTCCACAAATCAGAAACAAATTCAAAGAGGGTTTCCTGTCTTCATTAAAAATTGTGACCTGTTGTTCCGTGGAGTTGAAAAAGACTTGTCAGAATTATTCTCTTTTAATACCAATACAGGTGTTCCACCAGAGTTAGGCCTCCCTACAAATTAGGCAAGATATCTTTCTAAAAATTAGGTGGGAGACACTGGAGGAGAATACAAGGAGTTTTTGCTGCCTAAGTTTTGGGTTGTTTCTATCTGCAAATAAGACTGAGAGAAGAAAGGGTAGGAAAATTTCACATATTTCAACAGGTCGAGAGTGATGGTCCGTGGTGACAAATTTGCTCATGAATGCATTACAGGAAGAGAAGGAGTTTCTCCCTCAGAAGGTGCAAGATTGTAAAAACAGAACCACATTTCATCTAGATCAAAACCCCCTGATAAATGTAACAAATTGCCATGGCTTCAACCCGGGGAAGTAACGGGCTACTATGATGTTGGGTTAGATTAGTGGACTCACTAATGATCGGCAGTTCAAACCATCTGCTCCATCTACAGGGCACCTCACTCCTGGCTGGGCGCTCATTCTGTTGGGGAGTATGATCTTTTCTCTCTGTTATTTTCCCCTAATGACACACAGTACCCTTGATGCTGAGAGCCAGAAATTAGTTTTTGTAAGTTATGTGAGAGTAGTATAAGCAATGTAAGCATCTTTTTGACTTAGTTACTAAAAGGAGGTGCTAAAAAGGGCCTTTAACAAGAACTGGTTGTTCTTTGGCTCCATCTTGCCGTGAATAAGAGGAAGTGAGTGTGAATGCCCTTTCAGGGATTTATGTTCTGTATAAGAAAAGAGGCCAGATCCAGCTTTGGTCAATTTAGGGGCCAAGGGATCAAGTTCTATTCCCAGCTGTTTTGTTCAATAGGAACACAGTCTTTGATGGCTGCTTGATCCTCTCTGGGCCTCTGTGCCCTCACCTATCAAACAAAAAGAATTGCTTCCTATCAGTGTTTCAAAAGGTGTGTTTCCTAGAATCATGTTATTGTTAGGTGCTATCGAGTCCGGTCCAACTCATAGTGGCCCTATATACGACAGAATGAAACACTCCCTGACATTGTGCCATGCCTGCCACTATGTCAGAGCTTCTCTGTCGTTCATAGGGTTTTCAATGGCTGATTGTTTCAGGATTGTTTTGGGAGTGGGCTGTCAAGTCCTTCTCATGTTTTATGCAGTACTGGGGATAGAACCCAGGGCCTCAGAGAGCACAGAGCAGCACTCTACCAACTGGGCTAATCCCTATAATCAGAATTCCCCATAAACAATTGTTTCATAACTTAAAAGTGCTCCATTTGGGAGTTGATAGTAATTGTAAACCCAATTTGCCTGGTTTGAGTAGTAATGTGTGATCTCACTTAAGAAGTTCTGCAGGGCGAGGTGGCACACGCCTGTAATCCCAGTGACTCAGGAGGCAAAGGCAGGAGGATCTCAAGTTTGAAACCAGAGGCAGTCTGCATAATTTAGCGAGACCTTGTCTCAAAAAAAAAAAAAAAAAAAGTGAAAAATGGGCTGGAGGTACAGCTCAGTGGTCCAGTACTTGCAGAGCATGCAAGCTCGAGACCCTGGGTCCAACCCCCAGTACCACAAAAAAAAAAAAAAAAAAAAGAAGTTTTGAAATATTCAGCAACTAAGCAAGATCACAGAGGACTCACATTCACTCTCTTTCCTGTGATGTCCCACCCCAGAGGCTCCGATACTTGATAGGATGGGACACTGTTCCAAGCATCATTTGCAGTTTGGGGGAAGGATGTTTTGCTCCTGGGTGCCTCTTTATACCATTAGGACATTTTTTTCTAAAGCCCCCTAAACACTTGCACTCGGCCCTCAAAGGCCAACATCATTTTAAGTGCCCATGCCTAAGCTGGCCACGGGCAAGGCAACAGGGCCACCATGACTCACTCAAAAAAAAAAAATCACAATTTCTCTTTTTAGGTAGAACTGAGTCTCACCTCCTTGAAGCACATGAACACACAATATGGGGAGAATACCAGGACAAAATCACAGGTTAGTGAGGAAGAAGAAATTGGTGAATGGTCATTGGTGGGATTTGGTCAGGAATTGCCATACCACCTTTACCCAAGGGTTCCATATCTGTGGGTTCAACCAACCTTAGGTAGAAGATACTTGGGGAAAAAAGTGTCTCCACTGAACATATACAGACTTTGTTTCTTGTCATTATTCCCTGAAAAATATGGTGTAACAAGTATTTACATAGCATTTATTCTCTATGACATATTTTAGTATTCTAGAGATGATTTGAAGTATGCCAGAAGACATACACAGGATATAAGCAACTACCATGCCATTCTATATAAGGGACTTGAAAACCTGCAGGTTTTTCAGTCTCCTGGAAGGAGGGAAGAGGAGGGCATGAAAGCATCCCCCGCTGATTGATTGCCAGGGACGGCTCTATATGGTTGACTAAGTCTGAGCGGTGCTGGGTTCAACAAAGCTAAGCAGATTCCTTTATGAGATGGCTTTTCAGAGCCTGTCCTATGCTGATGTGCAGGACCTCTATGAGGAGATACCATGTTCAACATTTTTCCAACTTGACTTCAGAGAAACATACCTACCCCAAACATATATTAAGATTTCAGGGGCATTAGTGTTCCTCAAAATGCATTTTTTAGGAAATTCTTGACACAAACTGTAATATCCCTTTTAATTATAATATGCAATGGTTATCTACAGGGCTGGGGTTTAGCTCAATTGGTAGAGCAGTCACACAGTATGTGTGAGGCTCTGGGCCCTGGGTTCAGCCCCCTAGTACTGAAAAACAAACAAACAAACCACAAAACAAAACAAAACAAAAGAACCCCAACTTTCTTTGAAAGTGGCATGCTTGGCTCATTCCCTGACTCCAACTCTTTCACTTCTGTTCTCTTCCCAAACAATTCAATCCTAAAGTACTTAGATGGGGTGCCTGGGGTGTTAGTAGGGAAGCTACGGGCACCTGAAGCAGGTGTCACAGTCTGAGCCCGGCTAGGAGACAGTGCCCCTCAGAAGGCTGCCCCACCCGCAAATGCAGGAGAAAGTATCAGGCAAGGTGTGTGCGTGCGCCTGCATGCACTGAGGGCTTCTACACGGGGGGCGGGGGTCACTTGGCATGGGGTGTCAGAGCCTAGCCTTGGCAAGCCAAGACTCCACATGGTGGGGCTGGGGAGAGGAGAAGAAAATAGGGTGTCAGAGTCTGGGCAGGAAGAAGAGGACGTCCTGAGGAGAACAGAGTGGGACAGAGGTGGGAGGTGACCTACGTACCGAAGACTTATGACATAAATAAGTACAGAGGGTGCCAAATAACATCTGTACATCTTGGAGTGATGACTTCCTGTTTTGTTGTTTCAGGAGTGCATGGTGCTAACATTCATTTGATTAAGGCCATCTCCTGAGCTAACGTCATACTATACATTGCTACCATAATTTAGTTCAGCTTTGAAATGGAATACACAGGTAACCTCTCTTAAAATATGCATACATTTTTGACACCTTTGGCCAAAAATCCTTAAGGATAAGGAAGGCCAGTTTCACAGAGGAAAGAGTCACAGATACAGAAAGGAGAAATCTAGAATAAACTCATGGATTTCAATAGATAGACTTAAATATGCACATGTGTATGCATACACACACATATACATATCCACATATATACATCTGAACTCACACACATCCCTATATAAGTTGTCATATATTCTTTGGTTCTGTCCATTGAGAGACCTTGAGAACTATTATACCCCTAAAGCAATGAGTACTCCTACCACTAAATCTTCACTAATAAGTAGGATTTCCACTAAATGGAACCAGGAATCCTTGGAGAAATGGCTGATTTTAGGGCTGGTGCAGGAAAAGTTAAAGGTGAGCCTAAAATATCTGGTGCCAGAAATCAAAAAAGTTCTTGAAGATTGAGAAGGGTATATCAAAAAGACACAAAAGTCAGCTTCTACAATTTGATCAGGAAAGTCTCAATTTGGTAGTCAGATTATAGCCCACTAAGAAATCATGAGTTCACACAGAAGTAAATAAGTGAATAACTTTAAAGATGAATGAGGAATAGGACATTTGCATAGTTTTACAACATCTCTCCATAAAATACTAACTTTTAAAAGGGAAAAGAGTATCTTTACCATAGAGAAATCTGGCAGACACCACATTAATCAAATGATCAAAGGGAGCACTATCAATAAAATGGGATAAAAAAATGCAATAAACATAACATGGTTTCTGTGATAGTCCAATGAAAGTTGTATAACTTTAGTCATGAAGAAACATCAGACAAAGCCAAACTGAGGAACAGTCTACTAAATAATGAGGCTGTATTCTGAAAAGTGGGAGAAGGACAAGGCAATCCACTCCTGAAACAATCCCAAAACAATAAGTCATTGAAAACCCTATGAGGGTTTTCTCTACACTAAGCTTCTTCTGTCTCCTGGATCACCATTAAGAATTCTCCTCCTCAAGAGGATAATCTCAATGTAAATGATGCAACTTCATGAGTACAAGGGAAAACTAGGGGAACATAACCCATAAATGCATACGAGTTTTACCACATGTTAATCTGTTAACCAAAAGATTCAATAAACTTTGTAAGTTGATGAAAGTGTAACCAAAAGTGATGTAATAGTTGCACAAATGCTGTACTTGACTCAACAGCACCTAACAACAACAACACCAACACCAACACCAACAACAACAATATTCTGCGAAGCATATCCAGGTCATGAAAGTTAAAGACAAGATTGAGGAACAGTTCTGTTGTGGTCTGGATATGAAGTGTCCCCCACCCAAAGGTATTGAAAGGTAGTCCCCAGCTGGCAGCACTATTTGGGGAGGTTCTGGAAACTTGGGGAGGTGGGGCTTAGCTGGAGGAAGTAGGTCCCTGGGGCATGCCTTTTAAGGTTATGTGTGGTCCTCAGTCCTGCCCAGTCTTTCTCTGCTTCCTGCCCACCATGAGATGAAGAAAGCCCCTCCACCCTGAGCTTCTGCAGCCATGAGGTTCCGCCCAAGCTCCTGGGGTCAACGAAGCATGGAAGGAACCCTCAGAAACCTGGAGGCAAAATAAATCTTTCCTTTTTAAACTTGTTTATGGTAGGTATTTTGTCACAGTGGTAAGAAAAGTAACTGATAACAGGCTCCAAAATGAATGAGGCACAAGTGAAGCGCGAAGCTGAGGTGGGTCTTTGGGGACAATTAGAGAAACTTGAATGATGTCTGAGGACCATTAGCAGGAACATAACAAAGCAAATTTCCCAGTTTTAATGGTTGTGTTATTGTTACAGAGACTGTCCATGGTTGTAGGAACTATACGCTAAGGTATTTGGTGGGTGAGGGGAGTCGGGTCTACCTACTCTCAAATGGAGGTTGGGGAAAATGCTTTGTGCAATCTTTACACATTTCTGAAATTTTGTGGTTGTTAAAAAAAATTTAAAAATCAGCACAGCAGGATCTAGTCTGTATAAGAAGTTACAAGTTCAGTGTGTGTGTGTGTGTGTGTGTGTGTGTGTGTGTGTGTGTGTGTGTGTGTGATTTAAGAATTGGTTTATTTGGATCCAAACTATGAGAAATATTCCACATAATGCCAGTTTTCTAGACCTTAAGTAAACTGCTAGGAAAAAAACCCCAAAGCCAACCAAACAAACAGAAAAACAAAACAAAAACAACATGTCAAATGTTCTTTCCCATGTGATGGTAGGGATGGTAGGCACAACAGGACTACAATTACTAGAACAATGTGGACATTCTGCTCTTTATTAAAGAAGTTTAAAAATTGTTCATTAGGTCAAAGATCAGTCAACTAAGCTCATTACTTTTTAGTACATGCTTTTGTCATGGAATAATCAAGTTAAAAACTTTCTCAGGCCAGCTCATGTGATTTAGCAAGAAAACCTGAGAAAGTCTATTCTTGGGGCCTCCCTGGAGCTCCCCTTTTGCATGTGGGGGCATAGATCTCAGAGCCCGTGTGTCCATCATCCACCATGATGGACTGCTTACTCCTGACACCCTTGTGTCATCTACTTAAAGTGCACCTTGAAAGTAACCTCCTTGGATCGGAGATCTTCTTTAGGTACTTTTCACCCCAAAGGCCTTTATTTTCATGGCCGAAAGGAAAATTTTAAGTAGCTCCACTACAGCCCTGTACCTAAGAACTCCCGTTCCCTTCGAGGTAAGATGTTAGCTGGTCACGTTGACCCTGATCCACAAGGCCTAGTAGAATCCTCCAGCTCTGAAGTAGTGTCAGGCATAATGCATTCTTTCTTTTCTTTTTCTTTTTTCTTTTTTTTAACTATAAGCTTTCTGTCCATGGTTTGGTCCTCATGTTGCTGCCCTGGCTCAGAGAACACTGTCTTGCACTGCACTCAAAGGACATTTTTCATATCACAGTAATTGTGGTCCTTTCCACAGGCTGCTCCACTGACCGTGGCTGCCCTGAACCCCCTGTCTTCTGTTGCAGGGAGCACTACACGATGCTCTCTGGGATGTGGGTGTGCTTGCCTGCCAGTGTCGATGGCTGTGCGTTCTCTTTCCTCTTTGTCTTAGCTTCTGAGTATAACCGCGTGATGTAGGTCATGCAACTCTTAGAGTGGGAAGCTGGAAGGAAAGCACATTAAAGGTGATGATTTATTTTGCACAGCATCACACCCATGTATTTAAAACACTTTTATTGGACATATCTTTAAGTCCATATGTTAATGTCTTACAAAATCTAACCCAAAATATCCTGATGCATATAAATGGTCTGAATGCATTGCTATACCCTAATTTTTAAAAAAGTTTTGCTACATAAACAACATACTAATAAACCTGAGGGGCTGGGATTTAGCTCAGTTGGTAGAGCGCTGTGCTGCAGTCTCTGAGGTCCCGAGTTCAATTCCCGGCACCGCAAAAATGGAAGAAGGGCCTGGCAATCCACTCCCAAGGCAATCCCGAAACAGCCATTGAAAACCCTATGAGGGTCACTATGAGTTGGATACCAACTCAACGGCACCTAACAACAACAACAACAACAACAATAAACCTGAAATAAAAAATACAGACATTTCTGCTATAACATGTGTTGCAGAAAACAACACACTACCATCAGTAAAATCTCATACTAAAAAACAACAAAGCTGATGGGGAAAATAGGGCTGGAGGCTGCCCTCTAAAGCCTGTGTAACTGCACACAGAGGCCAGAGATGGCCCCAGAGAATTGTCTTTTAAACGGGCATGACAATACAGCTGCAATGCTGGACTTGAGGACACTGGGGCAAGGAGGATTGTGATAATTACCCTTGACTGTCAACTTGATTGCACTGAAAATGCCCAGGAGATTAGTAAAGCACACTTCTGGGTGTGTCTGTGAGGGCACAGGGAGGATTTCCAGGGAGGATGAACTAAGGGGTAAAGACTCACCCTGGGGGCTGGGATTTAGCTCAGCTGGTAGAGCGCCGCTCTGCAGCTTCTGAGCTCCTGGGTTTGATTCCCAGCACCACAAAAATGGGAGAAGGACATGGAAGTCCACTCCCAAGGCAATCCCGAAGCATTCAGTCATTGAAAACCCTATGAGGGTCGCTATGAGTCAGATACCAACTCCTAACAACAACAACAAAGGTTCGCTATGAATTGGACACGACTGGACAGCACCTAACAACAACAACAAAGACTCACCCTGGATGCGGGCAGTACCGCCCAATACGCTCAGGTCCCAGGTAGAATAAAAGAGGAAAAGAGGAGGAAGCCGCCCTGAGGATGGGCATGCGCTCTCTCTGCTTCCTGCCTGCCTGACGTGAGCTGCTCTGCTCCACCACACCCTCTCTACCACGCTGGATCCACCCCTCTGAAACCATGAGCTAAAATAAATCATGCCTCCTTTTAAGTTGTTTCTGTCAGGCACTTGTCACAGTGATGAAAAGTGACCAGTACAAGGATAAAAGTGTGGAGCCTGAGCCCAGGAGAAATTGCAACTCCCCATGCGCAAGGTGAGTCCCCTGGGATATCCCTTTCTGCAGCATGAGCCCTGAGCTCAGGGAGTCATTTTAAAGTCTCTTAAAGCTGAACTGCAAGGGCTTCTGCTGTTTAGCACTTGAGCTGAGGGCTGTTCTTTTCCTGCTGAAGGTCATAATTTCATGCTTATTGTTTTGTTTCCCCTTGCCTATGAAAAATAGCGCAGGATAGCAACCCAATTTACACACTGTATTGACATCATCCCCCTAAGCCTGGCAACCCAGCAGACTCTCTGTGGTTTCTACACATTTCCCTCCCTCCCCGGGCTTCACACTGTCAGTTCTCTATGTCTCTCTTCCTGCTACGACAACTGTTCTCTCTTTCTACTTCACACTCTGGTGGGTCAGATGAAAACACAAAGGCAGACAGAGGTGTTATAAAAGACCCAGTTGAGCTGGGCGCAGTGGCTCATGACTGTAATCCCACTGACTTGGGAGGCTAAGGCAGGAAGATCGCGGGTTCGGGGCCAGAGGTAGCCTGCATAACTTAGTAAGACCTTGTTTCAAGATAAAAAATGGCAAAGAATCTGGGAGGTGCAGCTCAGTGGCAGAGAGCTTGCAAAGTATGTGAGGCTTTGGTTTTGTTGTTGTTGTGTGCCGTTGAGTCGGTATCGGCTTTGGGTTTAGGTACCTAGTATTGGAAAAAAAAAAAGGCCCACTTGCCACAAAACCTCCATCAAACCTTTGAATAAAGCAGCAAAGCTTACTGGTTTACTTGCCACCTGTGGCAGGTAGAATAAATTAATGCAGTGCATGGAGAACTAAAATGATTGAGAGGTATAAAATTCTTATTTTTCTGCACACTAAGCTTCTTCTGTCTACTGGATCACCATTAAGAATTCTCCTCGAGAAGATAATCTCAATGCAAATGATGCAACTTCATGAGTACAAGGGAAAAATAGGGGAATATAACCCATAAATGCATATGAGTTTTACCACATGTTAATCTGTTAACCAAAAGATTCAATAAACTTTGTAAGTTGATGAAAGTGTAACCAAAAGTGATATAATAGTTGCACAAATGCTGTATTACTCTCTACCCCACCAACATTTATCAATAAAGGGAAAAATGAAAAAAAAAAAAAGATTTCTCCTCTCTCTCTCTCTTCCCTGCCTAGATCTTCATCAAGAATTCTCATCCTCCTCCCATTTAGATGTTCTTTCCATTTTCTTTGCTTATTTTGCTTGAAGAATTGCAATAAAGCCATCCAAAAGACCGGAAATATTTCTGTTTGAATTAGGTACGCCTTGCATTCATTTATCCAACACAAATTTTTCAGATACTTTGTTTGTGCCACACCTCACGCTAGGATCCAAGATCAGAGAGTAAATCCAATTACTCACTACCTGAAGGAAGAATTTGGTAACTAAATCAAAACACCCAAAATTCTGGGTGCCATGGCCCAATCCTGCAATCCCTGAGACTTGGGGGGCTAAGACAGGAGGAGCATGAGTTTGAGGCCATCGGGCAGCCTGTGCAACTTAGTGAGACCCTGACTCAAAATAAAATATAAAAAAACACCAAAAATGTATTCATTGATATAGGTGTACCCAGCACACCCTGGAGCACAGGGAGGGTACACCGTGCTCCTGTGGGACACCAGGAGTCAGAGATGGCGTCTCAAAGTGGAATACCTAACACTACATCAACTTAACTACTCATTGTTGTTGTTGTTGTTGTTGTTATTTTGCAGTACTGAGGGTTGAACCCAGAGCCTCGTGTCTGCATGCTTTGCAAGTGCTGGACCACCGAGTTGCGCACCAGCCCTTTTTTATTTTATTTTTTTAACTTTTTGAGACAGGGTCTTGCTAAATTACACAGACTGCCTCTGGTCTCGAACTTTCGATCCTCCCGCCTCTGCCTCCCGAGCTGCTGGGATTACAGGCGTGCACCACAGCGCCCGGCAAGTTAATTATTCATTGTTTTTAAGATGAACTTCCTTAAATTCTATAAATCAAATCAAAAGTCAAGCTTTGATTTTTTTTCTCTCTTTTTCCTTAAAGGCAAATAATGGATGAACCTCATTTTTCAAATCTCAGGTCACACAGTTGACATACTTTGGCCAGTTTTCTCTTGGGAGGACGTTTCTTCATTATTTGACCTTGATCTGTAACTTTCAAGGGTGTGTTCCGAAATTTCATTTTCTACAAGAAAAGAAAATTAAATTACTAATTTTTGGTGCCACAGACAAAAGTGTATGTTTGAATGAGATGATGCCCCGTCACTGGACAATGCCTGAGCGATTGTACCCCTCCTGGGTCCTCATTAATCCAATACATAGATTTTACTACTTATTAGGTAGGATTCTGCAGGCTGTGTGCAAGATACTATATGAGCTGTGGACGTCAAATGATAGCAGAATAGAAGTAAGTATTGTCCTTTGGGAAAGAACAATTGCAATAGCCCTAAAAGAATAATGAGGGTGAATCACTAATGGGGAATTTTTAGATACTACTATGGCATTTGCCTATGGTGAAACTGAATATTCTGACTCTGTCTCTAGGTGTATTTGTAGCAAGGAGATTAGCCAGACTAACTATCTAGAGACACCAATATTAAACTAGCAAAAGTTCAAAAATATAGTATTTTTCCTTCGGACAAAGAGTTTTCTGACACTGGAAGTGTTTGGGCCATCTGTGACTAAATCAGCATTGTCCAGCAGCACTATAATGTAGGTCACTTGTGTCATTTAAAATATTCCAGTAGCCACATTCAAAAGGAAAAAAAGAAACAGGTGAAATTAACTTGATAATATATTTTATTTAATGAGTACATCTGAGATATTATAGTTGTTGTTGTTGTTAGACTCATAGTGACTCTATGTACAACAGGTGAAACACTATTGTCAGTGCTTCTCTGCTGTTCATAGAGTTTTCAATGGCAGATCGATTTTTGGGAATGGGTTGCCAGGTCTATCTCCCAAGCCTACAGCACCTAGTATTCCCAGGCAGTCTCCCATTCAAGACCCTGCTTAGCTTCCAAGATCTGACAGGATCGGATGACATTATAGTTAGGTATATTATATTCATGTTTGGGTGTGCATGGGTGTACACTGAGCCTTATCCTTACAGCACATCTCAGTAGGGACTGGTGACGCACAGAATGCTCTATAGCCATCTTGTGGCTGCTGTGTTGAATAGCACAGGGCTAGAAAATTTCTCAGAATCATAGAGGGGATTCAATTCCGGCATATGTTTACAGAATGAATTGAGTAGATGGTTATTCTGACTAACTTTGAAGGTCCCTTCCATCTCTGATGTGTGTTGAGTCTATGCATTTTAATAGGTGTCTTCTATACTAGTTAAATAATATTTCTGGCTTCCAATGATAACTTTTTAATTATAATGCTTAAGAAAAAAATTACTAATATAGTACGGCTGAATGAGGCTGAGTGCATAGTTGCGAATTAGGAACAGGACTGAAACAATCTATTACATTCAACCTTGGCCCAAAACTAGAATATAAACTCCTGGAGAGCAAGGATCTGCTGTGTCTTATTCATAGCTGCATCCCTCACACCTGGAACAATGCCTGTTGCACAGTAGGCACTCAATGAATGCTTATTGGATAGACAGATGAATTAGCTTCACATTTTGTGAATAGTTGTTGTGAGGTGCCATTGAGTTGGGTCCGACTCACAGAGACCCTTATAGGGTTTTCAATGGCTGATTGTTTTGGGAGTGGGTTGCCACGTCCTTCTCCCATGTTTGTAGTGCTGGGGATCGAACCTGGGTCCTCAGAGAGTGTAGAGCAGTACCCTACCAACTGAGCTAAACTTCAGCCCCCTTTGTGAATAGAAGTGTCTATAATTTAACACCAATTCCCCAAGCTACTATAGTTCCTGGGGCTGTGATTTAGCTTAGTTGGTAGAGCGCTGCTCTGCAGTCTCTGAGGTCCTGAGCTCAATTCCCAGCACCGCAAAAATGGGAAAAGAATGTGGCAACCCACTCCCAAGGCAATCCCAGAACAATCTGCCATTGAAAACCCTATGAGGGTCGCTATGAGTCAGACACGACTTGATGGCACCTAAGAAAAACAACAACTGTAGTTCCTGGTGGTCATGCACTTTTTGACTGTAGTCTTTGGAGAGTCAAAACCCACGTTTACTAGAAAACAATTGCTCGTTTGAGTGACAACATTTATTGCCCAGCCTGTGCAGCTGCTCAGAGAACAGCTTTCATTGACAGAGTTTACCTTTGCCTCGCCAATCGTTTTGGCATCTTACGGCCTCCACCGGGCTCTGCTCACTCACCCTTTTTCCAGATCACGTGTGCTTTGCGCAGCTTCATTATGAAGAGCTGGACTATGATGAAGAGGATGAAAATGAGGAAGGTCACCAGCGTGAGCAGCAGAATGCCACTCTTCCTCCTTGCCAGTCCTATATACTGAGGATTTGCCTCTATAAGGAAAATGAAAGGATTTTAGCCAGTTGGGGATTGTATTTTTAATGTTTCGTACACTGAGAAGTACACATGCTATTTCTACTATGTAATAAGGCTAAAAGACAGGTCAGATGAAGAAATGAGAACAGAGCTTACCCCGGAAGGTAAAGGCCTCATATTGTTCATCCTCTGACAATGAGCAAACAGGAAAAGAAACAAAGCAATTCCGCAGGATGACTTGCAAAAGTTACTTTTTAAAAAATGCCATAGATATTGACCTACGTATTTTTCATTTCTAGAGAAAGCATGCACAAATAATGACTTAAATTACAGTCAGGGGGGATTCAAATTCGCTGGAAGGAATGCTTTTTAACAAAATGTAGTTAGCAAAAGAGATTGTTAAGGAGTTTGGAAAATGAGCTGAATAAAGTGAAAAGGTGTATATCTTGGCTAGATTAAATGTGGCCCTCCATGAAGGCAGTTGGGGATAAGCCAGATGAGCTCCTAATGTCTTTCTAAACTGAGAATTCGGATTCTGTGGTCTGTAAGTTTGCCAAATGATCCTCATCTCAATGAACAAGTTATTAAGGAATGCCAACTGTGTGTGCCCCAGGTGTCTGTCAGCTTCTCGTGGTGTGGGGGCTTGCCTGTTGCTGTGATGCTGAAAGCTATGCCACGTATTTCAGATACCATACCAGCAGGGCCACCTGTGGCGGGCAGGTTTCAGCTGAGCTTCCATACTAAGACAGACTAGGGAGAAGGATCTGGCAGCCCAGTCCCGAAACAACTGCCATTGAAAACCCTATGAATAGCAGAGAAGCACTGTCAAACATAGTGCTGGAGAATGAGCCCTCCAGATTAGAAGTCATTCAAGAAATGACTGGGGAAGAGATGCCTCCTGAGAGTAGGGTCTACCTTAATGATGGAAATGGGGTAAAGCCCCTGGGACCATTTTTTTTGCTGGTGTCGCACAATTCAAAATGAGAAGAAACATTATGGCTGCAACAAGGGGCTCACATATAAAAAAAATTGTGTTGCTGGCAAAGTGTTGGAGAGTGTTTTGTTCTGCTGTACTTAAGGTCGCTATGAGTCAGACCTGACTCCATGGCACATAGCAACGACTATGTGTGGAACACCATGCTTAGAGCTGCCTAAGACACAGCCTCTATGTTTTCTGTGTTAGGTTTCTGTATATGGAAATAAACACATTGATAAAGGCAAATAAAAAGTAAGATATCTTATTCCAAATTCTAGAACCACATGCATTTACATAATAAAGCATTCAGAGATTCATAGGCAAGCTGGGCTCTGAGGGCTTCTGTCAGGTAGTTTTCTGTGGGGATATTGGCCTAGAAGGAAGAGTAAGGCCAGAGCTTGTCCATTACTTGCTTGCCCTTGTTTATCCTAAATGCCCTTCCATGGAAGGAGTGTCTTTGCTTGTACCATCATGTCTGACTCCACATCCTGAATCAATTCAAAATATTTGCCTTTCATGGTCATTTTGATTTTTGAGAAGAGCCAGAAGTCTCATGGCCCCAGATCCAGCAAATAAGGTGGATAAGGACACACCATAGTCCTTTTATTTGACAAAAGTGGTATGGGGCGTGGAACATTTTTATGATGGAGGACGAAACTAAAGATATTCATGAAAGAGGACTTCCAAAACTGCTTTAGAAAGTGGCAAGAATGATGGCATAGGTGTGTGTCCAATCCAGGGGGAGCATTTTGAGGGGGATTCATAGCAATGTATCCTTCACTGCAATATATGTTTTCTTGATGTAAACATTCACTGTATTTTCAATCACACTTTGTGTGTGTGTATATATATTTCTACCTATACACACAGAAATGAAGGATGATGTGGAAGTTCGGAGGTCTATGACACTTTGGATAAGGTGATTTTGTGGAAAAAGGTGTTATTTCATTTTTAGCTACATGATTTTGAGTTGAGGAGATAGCAGAAAACTTGGCTAGAGGTATATAGAAAATGGGCTGGGATTTAGCTCAGTTGGTAGAGCACTGAGCTGCAGTCTCTGAGGTCCTGAGTTCAATTCCCAGCACTGCAAAAATGGAGAAGGACCTGACAATCCACTCCCAAGGCAATCCTGAAACAGTCAGCCATTGAAAGCCCTAAGAGGGTTGCTATGAGTTGGATATTGACTAGATGTCACCTAACAACAATAACGTATAGAAAATGTAATGAACTTGGAACTAATGCTCAGCAGACTGTTTTGTAAATACATGTATGGAACTCTTCTGCCTAGAGGCAGTAGGAACAATCTCAGGAATGGCTAAACTCTATGAATTAAGGAAGCTGAGCTAGGGAGGTAGCTCAGTGATAGACTGCTTGCCTAACACATGTGAGGCCCTGGATTGTATCCTCCTGAAAGAGAAAAGAATTAAACAAAGAACAAAAGATGAAGCAGTAAAACCAGAAGTATATCCACATCTAATAGGTTGGAGAAGGAGGTGATGTTAGCTAATGGATGCAGAGGAACAGTGGCTAGCAAAAAATAACAGGACCAGGCAAAGAAGGGAAGAAGCAACTTAGTTAAGAAGGGACTAGGGAGTGATTAACCAATCAAGTCCTAAAGGGCAGAAAGGTCAAGAAAAATGAGGACCAAAGAACGCCATTGGACTGACCGACTCAGAGGCTGAGAAGTCGTGTTTATTCTCAGTGCGGTAGATGATGCTTACCAGTGGTCAAGTTAGGGGCTCCAGTGGTTTGTCCATTCTCTTCTTTGTCAATCTCTGGTGCACTGTAATTTTCCATTATGGAGACTAAGGTGAAAGAAAGTAAGATGTCATATAGACTTGTCAGTCGCATATATTCCTGCTGAGGTTTGACTTGTTCATCCCCTCCAGAACTCACGTTGACATTTGGTTGCCACGTGATGGTGTTGGGAGGTGAGGCTTTTAGGAGTTGCTCAGGTAAGGAATGTACTTTCCTTGTGAATGCACTAATGCCGTTATCAGGAGAGTGAGTTCTTTATCAAGGGAGTCGATTTGCCCTTCTTACTCTCTCTTGCCCTCTTTGCTACAGCAAGAAGGCCCTTATTGGATGTGACCCCTTAATGTTGGACTTCCAAACCTCCAGAACTGTGAGAAATAGATTTGTGTTCATTATAAATAAACCAGCCTGTGGTTTTCTGTTACAGTAGCACAAAATAGACTAGGACTCTAACTATATATATATGCAGCCTTGGAAACCAAATTAAGTAAGTGGTCCTCATTAAAAAAACACTGATGAGCTCATCTTTGAGTTACTTATTAGAATTTTTTAATGTTCTCTTTTTAATTAAAACATAATTATTGTAAACATTTATGGGATACAATGTGATGTCTACAGCGTGTCATGATGGAATCAGGGTAATTAGCATTTCTTTCTCTTTCTCTTTTCTTTATGTTTGGAAACTTAAGCTCCTCTCTTCTAGCTGCTCATAAAATATACAGAAGGTGCCACAAAGGATGCACACATCTTGGGTTGAAAACTTTCCATTCTGATGTCTTAAGAATACACCATATGCTTGGTCTGCTAATTCCTGTCTCACATGCACCTAAGCATCATACTACACATCACTGTAGTAATTCAAATCCACTTCAAAAAGATAAAAATCTTTTAAAACGTGTATATGTATTTTTGGCAACCCTGGTATAGACTGTTATTGTTGTTGTTGCTGTTAGGTGCCATCGAGTGGAGTCCGACTCATAGCGACCCTCATAGGGTTTTCAATGGCTGTTTCAGGATTGCCTTGGGAGTGGGTTGCCACATCCTTCTCCCATTGGTATAGATTAGATGATTATAAACCACAGTCACCTTGTGACACTGTAGAACACTAGGACTCATTCTTCCTATCTAACAGTTTTTCAGTACCTGTTATGCAGCCCCTGTCAATCTACCCTTCCTAGCCTCTAATACTCACTATTCTACTCCTAGTGCCCAAACACGAGAAAGAACTTGCAGCATTTGCCTTTCTACATCTGGGTTATTTCACTTTGAATGACTAATTTCTTGCAAAAATACTTGCAAGTGGGTTGTTCCCTTTGCCTTGTTTTTTATAAGCCAAATGTTTATTGAACACTTACTGTGCTCCTGAGAAAATAGATTTGGAGCAGTTAATAAATTACTTAAATGCCTGCAGCAAATAAGTGGCAGAAACAACACTGAAACTCAGTTCTTTACTAACTTGAGAACCCTAAACTTAAGCCATTGTTTCATGCTTCCTTCCTGAGTCAGATCTATCAGGGAGAAGATCCTAAGAATGCGTCCAGATAATCAGTGGACACTGAGGAACAGCATCCCAAGCTTTAGGAATAGAAACGCATCGCCTGAAAATGCACAAAGAAATGATTTTTATGTTGACATTGAGGCTCTGTTGTTATTCAAACTTCTGATGCCTCTCCTTTAGAAATATGATGTGCTATGGTGTTTTTGCTGGATAACCCAAATTATAAAAATAAGATACGGTTTTACAGATTGTTCTGCCTCTCTTTCCATTTTCCCCTTCTCCCTTCTGCAGTCTTTTTAGGCCATTGCACAGCGCCACCATGTGGACTCCGAGGGGAATGAAGTCTCCTGCTCGCCCACTGAAAATGAGTGTTATTAATAGTAATAAAATTGCAGAAATTGAAAGCTGAATGGAATTTTAGAACCCATATCTCTTAACTCCTATGCTGTATATGAAAACACAGCGCAGAAAATTGAGTTGTTCGGTGTGGTGCAAGCCAATTTCAAGACAACTAGATTCTAAACACGTTTAAAAATATTGGATTATTAAAGGAAGTGGTGTGGCAATTCCACTTCATAATGTTTTCAATTTCCACTGATCTTCAAAAAGCTGGATGGTACATATTGTATTTATCAGTGTTTAAAAACCTCAAATGTTTACTTTTAAATATTATTTGGGATACACATTTTTAAAAATGTGATCTGATACTTGGAACTATGAACATGATAATGATCTGAAAACATTTATCCTACCAAATGAAATTATTATAGAGATACCACATGAAATAGAAAGAGAGCATGTAGGAACTTATGCCCTTCGGAATGAGGCTGTCTTACTCAACACTTACTCAAAATTAATTCGCTCATTAGTTCAGTCTACATTTTCTGGGCACCTGCTATTGCCAGATACTATGCTGGGTAAAACACAAAATTAAATGAAAAACATGGTCACTGCCTCAAGTTAACCACCTAGTGGATTCACCATCTAAAGTCTTGGAATTAGAACCCAAGCTTTCTAAATTCTTCTTACGATTCAATCCTGTCATCAAAAATGAACTGAGTTCTTGTTAATCAAGTAACTGAGGGGTCTTCAAAGTGATTTTGTTATTCAGTGACAACACCAAGTCCCCAGCTCCTGCTTCCTGGCTCTCTGTGGCCATCAAGTCTCTGTCTTGTGTTTGCTCTGTTCTAGATGGGAAAACAAAGAATGAATATCCTCATAGATGAATTCAGCCTATCCTTCACTGCACAGGAAATTCAAGTGTCACAAGTGTCACACACACACACACACACACACACACACACACACACACGTAACTCAAGCTAAATACCACCGAGCCACCAATTACTCCTGATATGGCCTTATTCCAGGACACCACAAAGCTGGAACAAGTTGGAGGGGATCCTGCATGGTCTTATTTAAAATTAGAATAAAAAATATTCTTAAACTTAGAATTAGAAGACTAATCTACCCATTCAGGCATTTTTCTTTTTTAAGTTTCAGTGATGTTGAGACTTACCGATACTCGTGGGCTGCTGGGATTCTTGAGAAGAGAGAGAACTTTTCTCCGGGGCATCTGAAGCAGTCTCTTGATCAGCAACTAGGAATGGGGACAAACAAAATTCTGCAACTATGGAGAGCAGTTTTACCCACATTATGCTCAGTAAAATGGCCTGTCTTTGGCTGCTACCTGCTTATGGCGGTTGGGCAGAAACCTCAGAACTGTGTGTTCTGTGGTCTTGCTCTGGGTTTTGAATTTGTACCCTGCTGATTGCCCATCTGCTAACCTGCCTGGCTTGGAAGCACAGCGTGCTGGACCTCTGAGTGGTGGTGCCTTTGGCAGTAGTAGACAAAGGGTGGGGCTGGGGTTTAGCTCAGTCGTCAGGGTGCTGCTCTACACTCTCTGAGACCCAGGGTTTGATCCCTAGCACAGCAAAAATGGGAGACGGATGTGGCAGGCCACTCCCGGAAGCATCCCCAAACGATCAGCCACTGAAACCCTATGAATAGCAGAGAAGCACAGACAGTGCCAGGCGTGGCACAGCATTGGGGAAGGCTTCGTTCTGTTGTACATAGGCTGGCTGTGAGTCAGACCCGACTGGACGGCACCTAACAGCAGCAACAGGCAAAGGGTATTCACTGTCTCTCTGTATCCATCTCTCAATTATACTAGCAGTCTGTCCGTTTGTCTATCTACCCATCCACATATCTATCTTTCCACCTATCTGTGAGGAGGCTCTGCAGTTGATCTTAGACTGAGTTGAATTCCAATGCTGCTATGTGCTTACTCCTAAGAAAGCTGAATGAGATGCCTAATTTAGCCAATGCCTGTGAAATGAAGATACTGAACATATTTACCTCTTGGAGTTTTTTGTGAGCATTAATAAATTCATTCATATAACCTGTTTTGTACAATGGCTATTTATAAAGCAGAATGCCTACTAAATGTTATTATATAATATAAAGAACGGCTTAGGACTATTTCCAGAGGTTCAACTTAGGACTGATTTCATCAGTCTGTGAGCAGGCTGGCAACCAGAAAGCAGGTGACAAATGTGCCTGGCAATTACAAATATGTGACAGGTGGATAACATCTCCGTGAAATTCACGAGTACTGCTCAGGGGTCATTTAATCAAAGAATTTTCTGTGGCTTTACGATTGTATTTTATTAATCAAACATGAAAACTTTAAAAAGAATAAGAATGCCTAAATTATGCATAAGAGCTATAAGGAAAGGAAGAATTACTGAAGGAACAGAGAAATAGTAATGTTAGTGCCTCTGGCCCATCAGGAGCATTCCAAGACCCCTGGTGGGTGCCTGAAACTGTGTACTAGATCCTATAAGTACTGCTTTTTCTATACATACACAGCTATGATAAAGTTTAATTTAGAAATTAGGCACGGTAAGAGATTGACAGCAATGTTGTTGTTCTTGTTAGGTGCCATTGAGTCAGCATCTGACTCATAGTGACCCTACACACAACAGGCAAAACACTATTGTCAGTGCTTCTCTGCTATTCGTAGGGTTTTCAATGGCTGATTGTGTTTTGGGAGTGGATTGCCTGCTCCTTCTCCCAAGCCTACAGCGCCTGGTGTTCCCAGGCAGTCTCCCATCCAAGTACTAACCAGGCCCGACCCTGCTTAACTTCTGAGATCTGACGGGGTCCCACAGTGGAATGGCTGCGGGCAATTAATAGAACAATTATAACAATAAACTGTGATAAAAGTTGTGTGAATAGAGACCCTTTCTCTAGATCTTAGTGTACTGCACTCTTATTCTCACCCTTCTTCTTATTGAATCCTGGGTAACCAAATGGTATATGATGGATAACCAAAACCATAGTAAAGCAAAACCGTGGATAAGGGGGACTGCTGTATAAACTACAAGGCTAAAATAAGCTCTGTGCCCTCAGGGATGCCAGAGAAAGTTGAAGACAGAGGGCTATTGGCAACAGAAAAGGGAAAAACTTGAGAGCTAGTCAACTAGAAATAATGAGCCACATGTAGTGGCACACACCTGTAATTCCAGCTCTTGGGAGACTGAGGCAAGAGGATCATTAGTTTGAGACCAGCATGGGCTACAAAGTGAGATTTTATCTCAATATATATAGTAGAAGCAAATTATAAGTGGGGAAATACTAGAGGCATAAAGAATAAAATTTATCAATAATGATGAAAATCTTCAGACATAGTGTTTCCTATGCAAATTTAGGTAATTATATGTTTACCTACAAAACAAGTTTTAAATATATACCCAAACTAACACTACATATTATAGGAACTCAAACTGGAGTTCCTATGTACTTTTTTCAATTCCTCCATTCACAACATTCTAAATAACTACATTTAGACTGAATGTTGTTTTGATTAGACAGATACCAGCCACATAGAGATTTATCTCCCTAGTTGGCCAGAACGTTGTAGATCTCTGCTTTCCAATGTGGTACCCATGAATTACATGGTCCATTTGACTTTGAATTAGTTAAATAGTATTAAAAATGTACTTCCTCAGTGGCACTGGCTACACTTCAAGCTAGAACTTTGGACAACCTATATTCACCTTTGAGAGACTGGTAGCTTTCAAACACCTGAAGACTTCTGATGACAGCAGTGATTATATTAATAAATGTGATTTTGATATCAAACTGTTCCAATGTTTAAATGATCTGTATAACTTAATAAATCAATATCTTCCGAATGACCAAAGCATAATATTATGAAAATTATGCTTGGGTAAAATATCAAGGCAAAGTACAGCATTGCTCAATGGATTTTAGTGTAACAGAATATGAAAAGTTCACTAATATGGTTCCAGGGTCCACATTGCAACTGACCTTTTTTTTGTGTGTGTGGTACTGAGGGCCTCGCGCTTTTTTGTGGTTCCCATGGCCTTGCGCTTGCATGCTTTGCAAGTGCTGGACCACTGAGCTGCACCCCCAGCCTTTTTGTGTGTGTGTATTTTTTTGAAACAAGGTCTCACCAAATTACACAGACTGCCTCTGGTCTCAAACTTGTGATTCTCTTGCTTCTGCCTCCCAAGCTGCTGGGATTATAGGCGTGCACCACCAGGCCCGGTAGAAATGTGCTATTAAGGAGAGCTTTGCTGCCAGTAATCTTACTGTTAAGGACTTTGCCAACTCTGTTTCATTTTGTTGGATGTTGCCATGTTAACGTAAACTAGGAGTGAATGAAGACATTCATTATTCTTCTTACCCAAATCTTCAAACTGGAAGGCGGCCACCAGTTTTCTCTGTGGCAGTCCCTCATGGCGGATGATGCAGTCCACTGAGGAGTCTCTGCTGTAGGTGTGGACCATGAGGCTGCTGGTGGTGTTACATTTCTTCCCATCACTTTCAAATTCATGGTGGGTTTCACCTACGTGACCGTTTAGAGACACAGGGAAGCTTATAGCTATGTCATGCTATTGGATGAGTTTGGTTCCATTAGAGACCAATGGCTCTGAGCTCATGGCAAACAATAGGTCTCTAACCTCAATTGAACCTTAGCCAGTTGGCTTTTATGTGCTTGCCCTGGTCACAAAGGCAAGCAGTGGGCTAATGAGCACAAATAGGTGTTGACAAATCCTTTGCTAGTGGGAGGGGGGAGTTAAAGCTTATTGTGTTTATGCAAGAAGGACAGTTTGATGTCATGAAACACAAAACCCAATAGCTGGCTGGGTGCAGTGGCGCACGCCTGTAATCCCAGCAGCTTGGAAGAGGCAGACACGGGAGGATCGCGAGTTCGAGACCAGAGGAAGTCTGTGTAACTTAGCGAGACCCCATCTCAAAAAGTTAAAAAACAAAAAACAAAACAACAACAAAAAAAACGGGCTGGGGGTGCAGCTCAGTGGTCCAGCACTTGCAGAGCATGCAAGCACAAGGCCCTGGGTTCAACCTCTGGTACCTCAAAAAACAAACAAACAAACAACAACACCAAAAAAAACCCCCAATAGCTTACTCAGGTCATATGTGTGTGGCAAATTAAAGGAATCATAATGAAGCAGAATTGGAGCGGGACTGAGAATCAGAGCTGGGTCTTAGGTCTTTTCTTTTTACAACTCCTTTCAGCTTTCAGTTTTCTCAATCATTGTCTGGGGTCCTTTGCAACTTTTAAGGCTGTATGATTATGATTATATAGATATTGAAGGCAATGTCTGTTGAAATGTAAGAAAACTCTAAGTAGTTCTCAAACACCACAGTTAGTTATCTTGTTTCAAACAAACAAAGCCTCAAAGTTTAGATCCTTTGTTCTCATCATTTTTTTTTTTTGAGGTACCAGAGGGTTGAATCCAGGGCCTTGCACATCCTTTGCAAGTGCTCTACTACTGAGATGCACTCCGAGTGCCCCTTCCTTTTCTGAGTCAGGGTCTGACTAAGTTGTGCAGGCTGCCTCTGGTCTCAAACTCCCAGGGTCCTCCTGGCTCAGCCTCCTGAGCCGCTGGCATTCCAGGCATGCGCCACCATGCATAGCAGTTCTCATAATATTTTTAATCTGTCCTTGTGGGTCTGACACAGTACTACCCCATGTAAGGAAGATCTTGTCTGTTCCAATTACAGAGGGTCCCTGACTTATGATGGCTTGACTGATGATGTTTGAAATTTACAATGGTGTGACAGCCTGCTCATTCCATCCTTCTGTTTCTTCACGTTCAGCGTGGAAGTCAAATTTACATCAGCTATTCAGCACTTTATATAAAATAGGCTTTGTGTAGATAATTTTGCTCAACTATAGGCTAATGTAAGTGTTCGAAGCATGTTTAAGGTAGGCCATGCTGGTTCGATGTTTGCTAGATGTATTAAATGCATTTTTAGTTTAAGATACTTTCACCTTTTGGTGAGATTATTGTGATCTAACCCCAGACTAAGATGAGGAGCATGTGTACATGTATTATGTGAAGTGTATTTTCAACTTTATGCCTGTGAAAAAGTTTATGCTCAGAGGTAATAGCAATGCTACACCTCTTATTGTAGGGAATTTCATCAAATTCTAAGAAGCCATTATGGAGCCAGGTGCTGTGGCGCACGTCTACAATCCCAGTGACTCAGGAGGCAGAGGCAGGAGGATCAAAAGTTTGAGACCAGAGGCAGCCTATGTAATTTAGCGAGACCCTGTCTCAAAAAGTAAAAAAAAAAAAAAAAAAAAAAAAAAAAAAAAAAAAAAAAAAAAAAAAAAAAAAAAAAAAAAAAAAAAAAAAAAAAAAAAAAAAAAAAAAAAAAAAAAAAAAAAAAAAAAAAAAAAAAAAAAAAAAAAAAAAAAAAAAAAAAAAAAAAAAAAAAAAAAAAAAAAAAAA
>VMDO01005562.1:0-57589 GCA_007922755.1 Pedetes capensis
AATTGTTCTAACAAGATAAAAACAAAGACCACTACAGGAAAAGTTTCTATCTTAAACAGAAATGGAACCCAAGGACATATAGAAAAATACTACATAGTAAAAGATAGAGAAGACTTGGGTGGGAAACTTAGATGGGATGGGGGGAGGGGGGGAAACATAGGGGAGGGTAAGGGGTAACCTATATGAATAATGTTGATCAAATTGCATATATGAAAATTGTCACAATGAAAAGCATGTCAAAATGAATCACATTATGATGTACATTAAAAATTTCTAATAAAAAAAAGAGAAAATGAATTTTCAGACCCAAAGGTTGCTTAGTCCTAAGTCTCTCATTTCAATGTAATGTTTTTAAAAATTTAGAAAATATGAGTTTACAGGGAAGAAAAAATAAGGGAAAAAAACATAAAAGAAAACCCTATGGGGGTCGCTATGAGTTAGATACCGACTCGACGGTAACAACAACAACAACAACAACAACAACAAAAACAACAAAAGGTATTATCAGAAGTGTTTTATTTGACACCAAGTATATGGGCTAATGCAGATTGACTTTTATCTAATTTTCCATAAAACTTCCAACATAACCATCTACTGAAATTTGTCTCAGTAGAAAATGGAAAACTACTTCAGGTGGAAGGTCTACTTCTTTTGGAGGGTGCAGAAACTTCTGAGATATGAATGGGTACTAATTCTCATTCTGATACTCACCTTGGTCAAGTGTTTAACTTCTCAGAAATTCAATTTGCTCATTCATAAAAATAACATTATCAGTGATAATAGCCATTGGAGAATTGTTGTAGCCTGAGATGGAGAATATAAAGTAGCTCGAGCAAATTAAGATTTGTGTTGTCCCAGGGCAAAGGTTTGATTATAATTATCTGGAGAATTTATTAATTTATTTTTGGAAGTTAATTTATTTGGGAAGTTTATTTGGGTACGACTGTGGCATCAGATCCTGTCAGACCTTGGAAGCTAAGCAGGGTTGGGCGTGCTTAGTACTTGGCTGGGAGAATGCCTGGGAACACCAGATACTGTAGGCTTGGGAGAAGGACCTGGCAACCCAATCCCCGAAAGCAATCAGCCATTCAAAGCCCTATGAATAGCAGAGAAGCACTAATAATAGTGTTTCACTTGTTGTACGTAGGGTCTCTATGAGTCGGACACCGACTTGAGGGCACCTAACAACAACAATGGTACAGAAGTGGAACAATTAATGAAGTGGACATAGACAAGCCATCTTCTGTAAGGGATATCTAGGGCTTCATTCTGTGAGGAAACTTTGGAAGACTGCTACAAAACACACACCTTAGAATTATATTCCACTCAAGAGGTGAAGGAGCCATGATATTTTATACCAACAAGGGGATGAGCTCACTAGTTGAAGGCTACTCCTGGGAATACTAATTATTTAGCACTTTATTCCTATGCAGAGCTGGAGGAAGAGCACAGAGGCTCAAAGGTGCAGATACTGGCAGCAGGGATTTCTCTAACATGATGAAAGGAAAGAGGAACGGGCACTAACATCCCTTCTGTACTAGTACAATGTTTGCCTAGAGTTCAGTAAAAGATAGTTATAGGCTGAGCATCTGTAACCCAAACACCTGCAGTCTGGAATGCTCCTAACTCTAAAACTTTTTGATGCCACAAGTGGAAAATTCCACATTGACCTCATGTGGTGGATAGGTTGCAGTTAACACAGAGATGCACCAAAAAATATTGTATAAAATCACCTTCAGGCTATGCATAGGAGTATTTGAAACATAAATGAATTTTGGGTTTAGACCTGGGTCCCATCCTCAAAATATCTCATTATGTATATGCAAATATTCTAAAGTCCAAAAATCTCTGAGATCAGAAACACTTCCAGTCTCAAGTATTTCGGATAAAGGATACTCGATCAGTATTAAAATTAAGAAATGAATTTTACCTCTTAGTAGAAAATACTATTCATTCATAACATGTTTACTTTTCCAAATGAGTCAGTGTAAGACTAAGCTGCTGTAAGAATGAGCCTCCAAAAGGTAGTAGTTTAAATAGTAGATAAGTTACTTTCTCAAATAACAATCCAGAGATCAGTATGACAGACCTGCTCCATGTGGTAATTCAAGGATTCAGGTTCATTCTGTCTCATTGTTGCATAATCTACCAGGGCAATGTCTTCATTTACACAGTCAAAATATAATGCCCCATATCTGCATTTGCATGGGTGGGAAGGGGAAAAGAGTAGGGAGGAAAGTATGCCCATTGTTGTAGGCTCAGACCCTGAAGTGGCACATAATACCTGTGTTTGTGTGGACAGAACTTAGTCACAAGGCCATACCTAATTGCAAATGAGTTTGGAAAATACCAGCTAGCTAGGGCATCAAATACCTAACTATAACATCATTATGAGAATGAGTTTTCATGGACACCCAGCACTCTGCCACATCTTTGAAGTATAGTATCTCTTTTAGGCTTGATTCAGCTTCTTGTATTACCACAGAAAAAGGGACAGGATATGAAACTGCAACCTGTTTCATATCTTAAGTCCCAGAACTATTTATATACTAATAGACATATCTTGGATTTCATTTCATCTTTTTTCTTTGCCCAACCATATGCTTGTCTAGAAGTATACGTATTCTACTCATATTTTTGTACACTTGTATACTTTAATGTTTTGATTTCTCAGGAAGATATATTCAGATTGAGGCTTGCCTAATTTTCCTTCCATCCATCCTTTATTTTCTTTCTTGCCTCTCTTCCACTTCCTACTAAAAACTTGTTTGATTCATTGAAAAAAAAAAGTAAAATGAAAATGAATAAAAGTCATTTCAGGGCTGGGTATGGTGGTACATGCGTGTGATCCCAGAGACTTCAGAGGCTGAGGCAGGAAGATTGCAAGTTCAAAGTCAGAGACAACCTGTGTAACTTAATAAGAGTCTGTCCCAAAATAATAATAATAAAACTTAGAAGGTACAATGTTTGCAAGTCCCCCAAATATTATTGTTACATGAGGGATTCTGTTGTCAGACATGTAAGAACTACTGTATTATCTCTAAGTATATTTCAAGCAAATGCTTTTTTCCCCCCCACAAATAAAGCTCTTCAAATAAGGTATGGTGCATGGGGCCAGGGTCTCTGCTGCCTGTTTCTTACATTGGGACAGTCCCACATTCCCATGGGTCTGTGGTCCTTTTGTAACTACTTGAGCATATTGCTCTATAGTCTGTACTATTTAAATTGGAATATCAGGTCCCAGTAAGTCCCTAAGCAGGAATAAGGGAAGAGGACTTTTGCCATCCAACTTTCATATTATTATCAGGTGTACACATGACCCATAGAAAGGCTCTTCATCTACTATCTGCTCAGTGCTCCTTTGGAGATGGAGAAATAAGAGGGTAAAATTTAGGCTGGGAGGGGAAGTTGTGTTATAGACACCATAGGAAAAAGCACGTTTTTGACACTTGATGTCTGGGAGCTCAAGGCAAAACTACAGGTGAGGTGGGGTCTTATGCTTGCTAGAAAAGACATGATAGTTAATTTTATGTCAACTGGACTGAGCTAAAGGATGCTCAGATAGCTAATAAAGTGTTATTTTTGGATGTTTCTGAGGGTGTTTCTGGAAGAGATGAACATTTGAGTCAGTAGACTAAATAAAGGAAATATCCCTTAACTGATGTGGATGGGCATTATCTAATCTAATAAGAGCCCAAATAGAAACAAAGCCCAGAGAAAGGGCAGATTCACTCTCTGTTTGAGCTGGGATATCCATCTTTTCCTGCCCTCGGACATCAGCACTCCTGGGTATTGGGCCTTCTGATTTGGACCAGGATTTATAGTATCTATTCTCCACCCTCTAGTTCTTAGAACTTTGGACTCAGACTGAATTATACCACCAGCTTTCCTATTTTTCACCTCATAGTCAGCAGATTGGGGGATGCCTTGGCTTCTATAACTATGTGATCCAATTTTCAGAATAAATCCCTTTCCATCTATTCATGGATCTGTCAATAGATCTATCTATCTATCTATCTATCTATCTATCTATCATCTATCTATCTACCTATCATCTATCTAATTGGTTCTGTTTCTCTGGAAAATCCTAATTTGGAAATGCCTTATCTGGAGTAGGGTATGATGTACTTCTGGAGGAGCTTCTGAAGTTGTAGACCAGTTCCCACACACATGGGCCAATAAATAACCTTTTACTTGCCATTCTAATGGAGACCAGACTCTCTTCCAGGAGCAATAGCTTACACATAGTACCACCTTGTGACAACCTGAAATAATTTTTAGTCAAGTGATTTATGCAAGTTTGATTTAGGCCAGATGGTTTAGGCTGAAGTATAAATTTTAAGATATTTGAAATTTTAGTGTATGATACTTGAGGATCTTATAGATATATTTTAATTATTTTACATAATTTTTGTCCTTATAATTGTGAATAATTGGGGATTGGCTAGTCTCCACTTTATGTATGCCATATATTGTTTGTCTAATATATTTTCTATCTGCATCTCTGATTCACTTAGGCCCTTCCAAAAAGGATTTCTCCTCCTTTTTAAGCTCCTGCATTAGAGAAAAATATTTGATTCTTTGTCCTTATTCTATTTTATGATGTTCTAATTATAATTGTCTGTATATCCTAGTTATATGATTTTTATATTGGCTAGATGAAATTTGTTGATGGGAAGGACACATATAACTCTTTTATTCCTAAAAATAAGGCTATTCCCCAATGGTATTCAAGGATTGTATATTGATAATAATATATTTAAATAAAAAATGTCTTCTTTATATGACTTAAACTCATTTTGATTATGATAAAGTGTCTAGAGATGTTTTATAGAACAACCCAGATTTCCATGCAGTTTCTTTTTTGTCAAATCCCATTCAATCTGGATATGCAATAGGGGCTGCATTTCTGGAACTGTTCAGTTGTACAATGCAAATTTCCAAGAAATTATCTTGGAAATTCAGGAATTTATGGTTTAGAGGGAGTAGCTTGATAAGTTACTAGAAATTCTTCTAAACTTGTCGAGCTCAACCTTTGACTCCTTTCTAAATAAATTATTGGGGGTATAAGACTCCCTCCACCCCCATGGGATACTTCCATGCATACTTTGCACTCTTGGAAGCCCAGTTGTTCTCCAATAGTTCATTCTTAACATTTCAAAGAAGCTTCAGATGTTTTCCTTAGGTTTATTAATCATAAAAGCATCATAAATCCTTTCCAGACAAACTCCACCTGGCTACTTATTTGGTCTTTCCATAACACTAATCACTCAACATTTGTATATGTATTTGCTTATGATTGGGGACCTGCAAATTTATATACAGACATGTTTTTGGTTTGGCTTATCCTAAATCAACTGTACAATATACACGGATATGTATTTGTTGCCACTGCCTGGAATAAGAAGAATGACAAACCCATTAAAATGCCCTTGTGAAGCATCACACACTTTAGGGACATCTCAATAATCCCTGCTCAATATGGCTAAAGCATTTAATACCACTCTAAAACACTGAGACTTGCAGTTTAGGTTTGGGACACTTGGATGAGCAAGCAAAGTCCTAAGTGGAAACTTGATATATAATAGTTTTTGGCCTTTCCAAGATAAAATCGCAGAACTGTACAATATTTAGAAGAGGAAGTCAGAGCTAAAAACAGCTGAACTTTGACTTCTGAAGATCTAATGATTCTGTCAGTATCTCACAAAGGACATCTGTTTATTTGGTTTATCAAACGTAGGGTACGAATTTTAATTTTGAATGGCATTAATTCTTTCACTGTTGACAGAACATGACTAAGAATGAGCAACTTCCTATAAGTTAACAGGTATTTTATTTTGCAAACATTACACCGTGTGTTTTATTTCTACCTCCTGCCTTAAATTATTTTTCATTCATAGACTTCTTCCAAAGAGAGGTTTTGAGGCTTATAGATCCAAGAAGAAAGGCAATGGACCTCTTTAACAAGGTGATAGGGTTTAAACCAAGGCTTAGTGGAATTGGAGAGTTTTTTGTGTCTCTTTTGGCTTTGATTTTCTCTGCCAGAGGGAAAGTCTGGAGCACTTGAGTTACAGAATTATCTCATAGGAAAGAAAAGGCATCCCTTCCGCTATGGTATCTGAACCATTTCCCTCTCTGGGCTTTCGCCTTAAGAACAAGAAGTGTGCTAAACAGTTGTGTAGGCAGCTATTTCTATTTTGCCCTGGAAAGATGTTGTCTTTGGGTTGCCCTGAACCAACCTGAGACTTAACCACAATGAACTGAACTTGACTATGTAATATGGTGAGGAAAAGTTCTCAAAGTTTAGCTTTCTTGGGACTCTCATTATTCCATGCAGCATAAATAAGATCCAGAAGTTCATAACACTTCTGGAAAGGGAATTTGCAAGATAGTTAAGTTGAGAAGCAGTGGGCCTGCTCAATGTTGCTCTTGGAGGCTGTTCTAGTTTGCCCTGCTGTACTGTTACTATGACATGCCTTCCTCTCATTCCCACAAGTACCTTGATTTGGATGATAAATTATAAGCCAGAGGACCTGCTGAGGTTGAAGTTATCCTCCAATAAAGGTAGGAGATAGATGGTTGGGCCAGATGATAGGATGTGGGGAGTTCACAGCACTATTGAAAATTGAGCTGAGGCTCCATCAACCAGGAAATGCTACCAGGATTTTTAGCATGCTAAAAATCAGGTCAAAGATGATACCTGAAAAGAAGTTCAATTACAAATGCCAGGAGGGCAGGCAGCAACAAGATGGGCCTGATCGTCAAGCCTAGACTGGAAAACTTTATTAGTTGCCTGTCTGCCTGTAAACCATAGCCTTTCCCTTACATCCAGATACAATCTTCGAGAGCGCAGGAGTGTATGAACCTGTGTGCAGCAGGCACATGTGGTAGAAGGCTGAGAAATCTGAGGAATCCACATGTCTTTCCTAGGCAGGTTAGAACATTATCTAAAGGGACAACTGTTTCAATTGTTGAGTTAGATGAAATTTTAAGCAGTATTGGGGAAATTAATTCCCTCCTTTCTAACCATCTCATAGAGGTTTGTGATGAAGATTGGAGGTGTTTCAGACAAATTAAATGAGTTAACTTTTCCTTGGAATAATTGAGTTGCAGCATGCATGTAAATTAGTGCCCCCACTACATGTGCTGTAACAGCAGTCTAGTGTACTCATTTTAAAAAAGAAGGGCAGTGGAAGTAATCTGTTTGAACCCAAATCCAAATTATAAACTATATCGTATGATTGTGGGCTAGTTAACTGATTTCCTTGATTTAAAAAAATTTTTCACAGTATACAACCGGGTTGATAATAATGCCTAACTATATGTTGTATGAATTTAATGAGATGTATGTGTGGATACGGGCGGGGTTTAGCTCAGTTGGTAGAGTGCTACTCTGCACTCTCTGAGGCTCTGGTTTGATCCCTAGCACCACAAAAATGGGAGGAGGATCTGGCAGCCTACTCCTGAAACAATTTCAAAACAACTAGCTGTTAAAAACCCAACAAATAGCAGAGAAGCACTGACATAGTGCCAGGCATGGCACAGTGTCAGGGAATGTTTTATGCTGTTGTATAAGGTTGATATGAGATGGACTGGACTTGATGGCACCTAACAACATGTATGGATACATAGAATGCCCCAAATAGATGTGAGCTATTATTATCATATATATATATATATATATATATATATATATATATATATATATATATATATTTGGTCACTTTTAAGATATATATTTGTATCAATCTTACCTATAGGTCTCAAGTTTCTTGAGGGCATTAGAGCTTCTTTTACATGTAACCTACACATGTAAAATTCTCCATGTACTGAGGATTATCAATTAATGTTGCCCATTCAATGGTTGGCCATAGAAGGCTTAAGTTGATGATAATGGAATATAAGCCATTTTTAATTGTCTTCCTCACCTTGAATGTCCAATCTATTAGCATATATCATATTTTCTGCTTCTAATACATACTTTAAATCCACTTATATCTCTCTACTTCCATTGCTATCATTCTGATTTAAGCTACCATAATCTTTCACCTGGATTCTTGCAATATCATTTGTATCTTTATTTCCATTTTTATTGTTGTTTTATATATATGTATATACATATAATATATGTATATGTACACGCTGTTGTTGTTAGGTGCCATCAAGTCGGTATCCGACTCATAGCCACCCTCATAGGGTTTTCAATGGCTGACTGTTTCGGGATTGCCTTGGGAGTGGATTGCCAGGCCCTTCTCCCATTTTTGTGGTGCTGGGAATTGAACTTAGGACCTCAGAGACTGCAGCGCAGCACTCTACCAACTGAGCTAAATCCCAGCCCATATGTATACATATATATGTACATATGTATGTGTTTGTGTGTATATATGTATATATATAAATTTTCACATCAAGGGCTATTCTTTGTTTTAGAATAAAAATCTCCTGTTTTTTTTTAAACCATAACCTGCAAGGTCCCCAATTAAGAGCTTGAAATTCAAGTGTCCATAGAGGATAGACATAAAACATAAATAAATGAATAGACTGGGCTGGGATAGTGATGACCAAGAGTGACAGTTTTGTCTCAAGGGAGTAGATCCAGCTGACTGCTGCCATGTAAGAATGCAGGCCTATTACTGACAGATATTTTGAAAGTTTTCAAAGTCCAGAAACTATTATATGATATCCTCTTATTTTCAGCTTTTGGCAGCTTACTTAACAATACACAGAAACATAACTGTGCCCCAGATCCAGGCCTGAGACCTCAGTTCTGCATCGCTGGGCTCTCATGCAGCTTTCCACACTTCTCTCTTCTGTGCTCTGCTATTGCCTTCTTCATGTTTCTTGAAGGTCTTGTGCTTTTTCCCACTTCAGAGCCTTTGGACATACCATTTCCTTTGCTAGAATCATTCTACCCTCTATCATTTGCAGAGCTGCCTTTTCATTTAGCTGTCAGCATAGAATCGCTGCTCCTCAGATGGGCTGTCTCTTATTGGAGACCCTAACTTAGCTCAGGTCTCCTAGAGAGCAGAGGCCGAACAAAGGATTATGGGCTATGCTCCATTTGTTGTTGTTGTTAGGTGCCATTGAGTTGGGTCTGACTCGTATTGGGAGGTATAATCTCCAGGCAGTGAGACTAACAGAAGAGAAATGCCGACGGATGGGAGGGTGGGAAGTAATGAAGGTGAAGAATTACAGTGCTGCCAGTTCTTCAAGAGAAGCTGTGAAGAGACAGAGCCGGTCACAAGGTTCTGACCTTATAAATAAATATTTTCCTCTGCTAGTTATTTTGTGAGGATTACTAATCTGGAGCTTCTTATTTTAACATCTTGGATTGGGGGTTCTTAGACAACATGGGTGGTGTATATTTACTCATTAAACCTACTGAACCCTGGTTTGTGGTAAGGAGTTCTTGGCCTAGGCTTCCTTCATAGTTTCCTGTGCTTATAATTTGGTTATTTATTTATTTTTACCTTGCTGGGGATTGAATTTAGGGCTTTGTTCATGCTAGGCAAGTGTTCTACCATTGAACATTCCCAGCACCCAGATCCTAATCTTATGGGCCTAAGGCTTCTTATCCCTTCCCTAATACCCTTCAGATCATTAAAATCTACTGGTTACTGAGACTAATTCAGACACTCATTGTCAGTTTAACACTCACGTTTCTGGGTTTTAGTTCCCTCTTTGTTTTTGTCCTTAATGGGTTTCCTGTTGTTTCTTCCATGTTCTGCTAGGTTTCTAAAAGAATGTTTGTGCTCTTTTAGCTAGAGTTTCTTAGGTGTTTTGTGGTAAGGAGATTTTCAGGTTTATTGGGCCATTGTCCAACATTTTTGGAAATGGCAGTCACACTGAAATCATGCATTTGTTAATTTTTGTCTCTCTGCTCCAAAAGGCAGTGTGCTCCACAACAGCAGGAACCTTGCCTATTTAAGTCCCGTGCCAGGCAAAGAGCATGGCACAAAAGTTGCATCCATGACATACTGAGGAGGTAAATCTTGATAATGTTAATGTGGAAATCAGAGGTGTAAATCTGCTCTGAGATCTAGAGAATAGTGACTCTGTTGTACTCAGTTTTCCCATGGAATTTAATATAATTGCAGGAATAGAGAAAATGCTTTTGTAAATGTTTAGTGGTTAATTCATTTATATTAAAAATGAATGATAAAAATCCCTAGCACATTTAGCTGGGCATGGTTGTGCACACCTGTAATCCCAGCTCTCAGGAGCAGAAGCAGGAGGATCAGGAGTTTGAGACCAGGCTCAAACCTTGTTTTTGAGACCTTGTCTCAAAAACAAAACAAAACAAAACAAAACAAAAGAAAAACCCAACCAACGAAATAAATACCCCTCCCCCCAGTCACTAACATCTTTAAAATTTAGTTATTTTAGGAATGTTAAGTGAAGTACAGCGGCACCTGCCTATAATCCAAGCTACTTGGGATAAGTTCGAGGCCTGCCTGGGCAACTTAGACCCTGCCTCAAAATTAAAAAAAAAAAGAAAGAAAATCCCCACTAAGATGGATATTTATAGTAGTATTTTTCAAAACTTTCCCTGCTCTTAAAGCTATGAGTAATTTCTTAATCTGTATGTTACTTTTTTTTTCTCCAGTGCTAGGGATCAAACCTAGGGCTTCACAGATGCTAGGCAAGAGCTCTACTGCTGAGCTGTCTCCCCAGGCCTCATCTGTACATTTCCTATAGCTCTTTTTGCTTTGCCTATTTTATGTGCCTGCAGCCATACCACTGTGGCGTCTGATCCCTCAGATTTTGGAAGCTAAGCAGGGTTGGGCCTGGTTAGTACCTGGATAGGAGACCACCTGGGAACAACAGGCTCGGGAGAAGAACCTGGCAACTCAATCCAAAAAACAGTCAGCCATTGGAACCCCTATGAATAGCAGAGAAGCACTAACAATAGTTTCATCTGCTGTACATAGGGTCACTATTAGGTACCGTTGAGTCAGTGTCTGACTAACATTTTGTTATGTATCTGCCTCCTCATCATCACCAGACTTTAAGCTCTCATGGGTAGTTCTTTCTTTCTTTTTGCTTTTTGGAAGGATATGTATTTATTTCATGTTTGAATATCTTCCAATGCTTGATACAGTGCACAGATACAGCTTAGCTCTTTGCTATGTAAGCGCATTTCAGAATTGTGCCAAACGCAGAGTAACTTGTGTCAGCAGCATATGTGCTCAGGTGCCTCCTGGACTCTTCTGCCAGTGGCACCACTATGACAGCCTCCAGGGTAGCTCTTGTTTATTATTATTTTCTAAATACTCTAGTGCAGAATTTATCAACCTTAGCACTCTAGGTACTCTGGATGGGATAATTCCTTTTGGGGGCAGCTGTCCTGTCCCTAGTAGGATATTTAGCAGCATCCCTGGCCTCTACACATTGGATACCAGTCCAACACTCAGTTGTGACAACTGGAAATGCATCCAGATATTGCCAAATGTCCCCTGGGGAGGCAAAGTTTCTCTTAGTTGAGAAACATTGCTTCAGAGGGTTGAGCACTGAGTTAGAGCTCTGCATTTGTTTATAACATAAATTCTAAAGCAGATTGTAATTGAATCCCACAAAGGCCAATGAGGCATTCACGTTTTTCTGAGGAAACTGGTCTGGAGTTGGGCTAGTCTTCTTGTCAGCAGGTCTGAGCTGACATGAAGATGGTCTTGCTGCCTGTCACCTCTCCCCGTTAGCTCTCTCCTCAAAGTCTGTCCTCTTGTTCTCAGCTACTGATTTATAATGTGAAAACATCTGGAGGTTCTTAATATTGGTGTGTAGATAAAGTCCACTTCTTCCATAATGTATGTATTCATTTTCTGACAAATGTGTTTGGAAAATTTATATTTGAGTATACCTGCTTTACAGATGACAAAAGTTCCAAGAACACATAGACACAAAAGATTAGAATAGTATTTGTTGGCATAAACAAGAAAATTTTGGCCTCAGTACTGTAACATTTTTTTTTCCTTTAGCAAGGCTACAACTAATTAAATCAGCAATTTTCTTTTAAAAAAGAAACATTCCTGTTTTCTTATGTTCACATACTTGACAATGTTTTCAACAGTTCAGAGTTATGTATAAAAACCTAAGCAACAAAATATGTTTCACAAAAAGATGCTTATGTTAGAAACAAAGCTATAACAAGTAACACATTTTAGATAATAAAAATAATTTTAGGCAATGAAAATAATTTTAGGTAATGGAAATTGCTGAGTTGAAGCCAACAGCACCATTGCCTCCTCCATTCTCTCGTGCTCCATTCCTGGTCTTACAGCACTGACTTTCCACCATCTCTGGTGCCATGACTGGGAGCAGAGGTGGTGGAAGAGAACAGAGTTGTGGTGCAGTGTGGAGCTTGGACTCCATTCTACCCACATGAAAATTGAGGAAATAGGCCAAGAGGGATTAAGTCATTTGAAAATCATCTTGCTAGTTGGGGTCAGAGCAAAGTTTGCTTTTCCCCAGGCTCTTTCTACCATAAGACATACTCAGATAATGATGTTATGGTCCAGCTCTTGCTAAGAAAGTATGAAAGTATTGATCTGTTCTTTTACTTGAGGTCAATAGCAAGAGCAAGGTTATATTCTTTCTTCAGGTAAACCCTGAAGGAGCAAATAGTTCCTCCCTGCAACCAAAAAGAATTTCCCCATAGAACCCAAACACAATATATGGTTCAGAGGGAAAATGTCACAGGACAAAGCTACAGAAGTAAATGCAATGTTGTAGTGTTACAAAGAGTTAAGATATTTGTAAGGATAAAAGACTAGAAGAAAAACATATGCAGTATGGGAAGTAAAGCAATCTTAGTTCATTTTGAAGAATCATGAGATAACCTTTCTCTTTTTCCTTTGAGCAAATATTAAGAGGGATTAAATTAATGAAATTGAATGCCAGACCCACATCAGGCAAAATTCAACTGTGTTTATTTGTTTAATTGTTACATTATCCTCAGGCAAACTCAGTGAAATCCTAAGTAGTAACAAGAAAGGCAAGCTATCTATACCAAGCATGGATCTTCATCTCCCCCTCAGTAAAATATTAGAAAACCATTCCAATGAGAAATTTTCAGTGATCTTATTTTCCTATTATGAAAGCAGGATGTCAATATACAAAGTTTAGAAAACATAAGGAAAAATAACCATTGTAATTATGTTTTTTATGTTTCAGATACCCACAACACATATGTGTACCTATATGTATACATGTACATCTGTAGAAACGCAGATGCA
Source organism: Pedetes capensis (assembly GCA_007922755.1). Taxonomy (NCBI): domain Eukaryota; kingdom Metazoa; phylum Chordata; class Mammalia; order Rodentia; family Pedetidae; genus Pedetes; species Pedetes capensis. Next base: position 13,233 of record VMDO01005562.1, read on the forward strand.
TGATATAGGGAGGGAATACCTATCTCTCTACATACCACCCAATAAGATACCACAATACTTCACTTAATGTTTTATTCCCTGTCATTTTCATTTAATTTTCAGTGAATTTCTTTCCAATTCATTAAATAATTTAGTAATCTCTACTGTTGTTTTTAGTAACTAGTCAAAAAAGAACTTGTAATCATACAGGTCAATTTTATTTAAAAAAAATTACTGCTTTGTAGTTTTCATTCACTTTTTTATTTTACTCTACCTAATGATTCCAATTTCCATAATCTCTTTTTATTATATTTATTTAGCATAAAGGTTTTTTTTTTCCCCAGTACTGGGGGGTTGAACCCAGGGCCTTGCACATTCTAGGTAAGCACTCCACGACTGAGCCGCACCCCTAGCTCTTTTTTTAATATTTTATTTTGAGACAAGGTCTCATGAAGTTGCACAAGTTGCCTGTGGCCTCAAACTTGCAATCTTCCTGCTTCAGCCTCCTCAGTTGCTAGAATTACAGGTGTGTGTCATCATGCTGGGCTCGAACACAAGATTTTAAAAAGAACTTTCTCCATTATTTCATTAAGTGCTTCACTTACCTCATAGTTCTCCAGGTGGCTGAAAGGAACACTTGAAGGCACAAGGTTTTCAGATATTTCACCATTTTAAAACCTGTCCCTGATTATTTGTTCCTCCTCTTCTAGAAGGTAAATTATCCCATTTTCAGATGAAGGAAGTAAAAAATGCAAATATTAAGCACCTGAGGGCTTGCTTTGCTGTCAAATGAGTATCAAATTCAAACATTTCTGAACATTTCTCACCTGACTTTTTCATCCTAGGTTTTTGTCCTTGGTGATAACATTTCCTGCTACTACCTTTGTTGGTCTGCAGCATTTGCTATCTGGTTGCCTTGCTTTCTTTAATTACAGACAGATAAAACAATATGTTGATGAGTTTTCTTAATAAAAGCTTTTTTTCTAGTGATCTGTGAACCAGTTGCCTCAGACAGGACTTTCTAGTCCTAGTCTAGTTTAGTTTCCTTACTTTCTTCTTGTCTTCTTTGTCTTTTATTTTTGTTTTGTTTTTTGATTTTTTCAGACAGGGTCTTGCTATACAGCCTAGGCTGGCCTTGAACTCATTTTGTAGCTTGGCCTTTTTTTCTGAAGCAGTTGAAAAAATGATCTGATTTCATATCTTATGAGTATTTGTATGTGACAGTATTTATTTTATTTATTACCAGGACAAGTAGTTATTTTATTATGAATAATGATAGCTATTGCAAAGTATGAGCACTTTTCTTTTAAAGTTTTGCAAAATATAAATAGAAGCAAAACTAGATTAACAGAAAATGCTAGGATTTTCAAATTGTAAAACCTGATTATATCCAGTATAATCCAATATCATGTTGATGCCAAATAACTAGTTAATATCAAATTTCCTTTCTACTCTTTTTTGTTTTTTCTTGTTGTTGGTTACATCTTTGAGAAGTTTGGGTTGTGAATACATAGCTCATAAACATTTTAAAATTGCTTATGAAATCATAGACCAAACGTGTATTTTTAGAATTCGATTTTAGAATTTCATTAAGCAGTAAATTCATTCATCACAAAACATCATGCATTGCTTGTTTTAGAGAGAATGCTAAACAGCTCATATCCTTTGCTTAAAAATAGACTTTTTTTTCCCTTAAAGCAATTATCTTCTTTTCCGTCCAATTTTCTCTTCTCTGGTATTCAGCAGGACTTCAATTCCAATGAGTTTCTATTTTGCTATGCTCATCATGAAAATATCTCATTTCCACCCCCCCACCTCTAAAACTGTGGAATTTTAAATGTATTTCTTAGGGGCTAGTTGTGTAGCTCAGTGATAGTGTGCTTGCCTAACAAATGAAAGTCCCTGGATTTGATCCCCAGAAAAACAAAACAAAGAAAGTATAGTTTTAGTAAAAAGCATATATATTCAGAGATAGTAAAATCTGTATGCTTTAATGCCTGGAGCGGTACCACTGTGACATCTGATCCCATCAGATCTCAGAAGCTAAGCAGGGTTGGACCAGGTTAGTACTTGGATGGGAGACTGCCTGGGAACACCAGGTGCTATAGGCTTGGGAGAAGGACCCGTCAACACACTCACCCCAAATAATCAGCCACTGAAAACCCTAGGAATAGCAGAGAAGCACTGACGATAGTGTTTCCTCTGTTCTACATAAGGTCCCTATGTAGACACTGACTCTACAGAACCTAACAACAACAACAGCATATGCTTTAACTCTCAGAGATTGCTAAGAATTGGCTACTGTGAGTATTGAATATAACATGTAGTTACTTGGTTAAAAACACAAATTTTTTGAACCTGATTCTCTGGTTCAAATTCTAGTTCTGCTACTTAATATGTGAACTTGGCCAACTTAATGTCTCTGTGCCTATGTTTTCTTGCCTGTGACATGGAGGATAATAATACCTACATCATAAGGTTATTGTGAGAATTAAGTGGGTCAATGTATATAAAGTCCTTACAACTCTTACCTAGCTTATAGTATTGCATAAATATTTTTATTATTATCCTGAAATCTATCATTTTTATGGGAACTTTTAAAAAATTTAAAAAATTGAAATCCAAGAGTTTCCTTCTACAACTTTAATGTGTAGCTAATGATAATCCAGTTCTGTTCAGAAAGTTGGAAGCATTTTCTGTATGCTCTAAATTTCTTTTTTCCTTAATCTTTAATATGTTAATTTGCTCATCTAGTTTTTTCCATTTATTGAACACTTACTGTGGTGCTTGGTTATTCAGGAAGGAACATACAAAAGAATTTCCTGCTACCCAGGATCTTATATTCAAATTTCGGAGCCAGGCAATAAACAAACGGGGCATGATTATTTGGAAACTTGCCTCATGCCTCCCCTCAAGCCCAAAACATTGTTAATATAAACATAGTTTTGAAGCAAATATTTGTTTGTCTCTTCACTGATAAATAATTCATTAACTTTTTGCTTTTAAAAATCACTACGATTCTTTTTCAATGAACAAGGTGGGAAAATTTGCTTTTAGAAATGGATGTAGAGATAATCTGTCAACACTCTTATTTAATTCATTTTTCTTTTCCTCCATGATAGCATTAATCTATCTTTTTATTTAAAAATTTCATCATGACTCATCCCCAAAGTTGGGAAATTCAACTTTAGTTTACCCAAGTTTCTCAGAATGCTCAGACTTAAGACTGTGGGAAAGGATGCAACTGAACAGTAATATATTAACAATATGTGTTGAAAATCAGTTCCTCATTGACTGTATACAAAACACAAATTGCTAGTAGTTCTTAATGGCATAACGTCCTCTGTGGATTATGTAGGAAATGCTTTAGTCTGAATAATCATTCCCCAGGGGGAAAGCCTTCAGAATAAATTATGGAAGAGAGAAAGGTGGGGGAGAGGAGAAATAAGGGGAGAGAATCTGACTGTTTTAGAGTACTGAACAGTCAGTCAAGTATATATGCCTAGTATAACTAAAGAGCATCATTTGAAGGTATTAATAGTATCTAATTGCATGAAATGCTCTGTAGCCTCTTGCTTTTTCACACATAGTTTAAAAATAAAGTAATAGCAATGATGGATAGGTAGTCCAAAGATTAAAGAAAAAATGGTTGAGGACTCGGTTTTCACTAAAAACAAAACCCCCAGAACAGAAAACTCTATCTGTATATAGATGGAAGAAATAACTTTTTGTTTTGTTTTATTTATTTATTTATTTTGAGGCAGGGTCTTGCTGTATAGTGCAGGCTGGCCTGGAACTAACTGTGTAGCCAAGGCTGGCCTCAACTCTGAGTGATCCTCCTGCCTCAGCCTCCCAAGTGCTGGGATTACAGGTGTGTGTCACCAGACCTGGCTTTCTATTACTCTTTTGATGGAACTATGGAGGACAATAAGGCACAGTGCGTTATTTTCCCTCAGTTATTTTGACTTTGGCTACACTCTTCTCTGCTTCATTTTGGATTGGAGACAACCATGAAGGGATATTTTGTAGCAGGGAAATGATACATTACCACAGTTCTCTTTGGTGGTTTTCAACCTGGGGTGATTGCTTGAGATACGTGTGAAGTGTATGTTATTTTCCAGACAATAATATTCCCTTCTGATCCTTTATAATGTTTAAAAAGCTTCTCCTGATTGTTCTGAATTATCCCATAGCCCACTCACACACTTTCCAGCTATATCAGAACCCACTTTTAGGGACTGTGAATAGGGTAAGTTTCTAAAATATCAATTAATGTTCTAGAAGAGACAGGTAATTTCATGAGTGCTCCTTCATCTTAATAGAAGACTTTTTTTTTTTTAATCAAGTTTGGCTTAGACCCAGAAAGACTAAGTCAGAACAAATGCAATTTACATGTGTTTAGTAGTAAATAAATTAAGAGGAAAGGAAGCATGCTGTCAGTGTGCTGGCTGGGATCAGAAGAACTGAAATGTTTTCTAATGGGTTGAAGTGTGGGTGAGGTTTATTTCTTTAAAGAAAAGGATATGTCTGTCTGTCTGTCTCTCTCTCTTTCTTTCTCTTTCTCTCTCTCTGTCTCCCTCACGCACATCAGCACCCACCCACACACACACGCACGCACGCACACACACACACTCCTGTGTAAAATGGTAAGCTTTCCTAGACAGATATTAGGGTATAAGTATACAACTCTTAAAATATTAAATCCATGTCTTTATATGTCTCTTTGGTCCATCTTCAGTTTTATTTATTTATAATTTATTTTAATTAATTAATTTATTTTTTTGAGATTGAGTCTTGCTATGTAGCCCAGGCTAGCCTCAAATTCAAGAACCTCCAGCCTTAGCCTCCTGAATGTTGGGATTACAGGCATGCATTATGAAGCTTGGCTTAAAAAAATGGCTCTTTAAATTGATAAATTGATCTGAGAAAGGGGATCAATATTTATAATGACATTAGTGAGATTTTTGTCAGGGTAATATTCCAGTTTGTTAGCCATTAATATTCATTCTGTGTCTCTTTCTTTCTTTCCATTTTCCTACTTTACCTGTGTCTGAAAGGACCTCTCATAGTCCCATTACTGGTAATTAATACAAATAATTAGTAAAATAGATCCAAGAATTAACACATTTTTTATGATTCTAAATCTTGGTAGGTTCACACTGTTTTATGATATGGAATGAAGCAAAAAAAAAAAAATCTTGAGACATTTTATACTTTTGAACCTAGAGTTGAAGTGATCCTTCTCTGTTTTTGGAGACTGGAGGGTTAATGATGGGGCAAGCCTGTCAACCTCCAGAACTGCCTTAAGTCCTGGTCTTCCTGGAGTGTTTGCCATGTGTTACTTTGAATGAATGACCTGAGTGAGAATGCTAAGATTTTCCTTCCAAATCTTACACGTTTCAGAATCATAATGTTCTAGACATTCCTTTATGGTAACCTTATTTTAATAACATTCAGGTATATAGCTGGTCAAATCTTTTATGATTGGGTATATGATCAAGCTATAAATGTAACACCCCAATGTCAAAAGCTACATAGAAATGATCTCTTACCATGATTGTTCCCAACAGTTGTAGAATAATTCTGGAGGTGTTTTTTAAGCCTCCAGTTTCAGAAAACTTATCTGAAAGAGCCTAATCGAGAGAATATAGCATTGGTAAATTGCTCAGCCCAAGACAACTGCCGCACTGTTTTGTTTCAGATTTTAAAATCTAAATCCCACATCACAGATCTGCTGCAATTAAGAGCCTCAAACAGTAATTACCTCTTTGAAATGAGCAGAGGTCCTTAAAAGGGTCTGCTGGTTTCCCCTGCAATCTTTTACAGGGTGAACAGTGCTACATGCACTGATAACCCAGCTGCCTAGGAACTGAGTAAAGCCGACTCCAAACTTCTCAGCTGTTGACAGGCTTGACTTGCTGAGAACACTGGTTAAATATAGCACACGCGAGCTCAGCTCCTCAACAAAGTCATTGCTCTGACAGTGTTGTGAAGGGAGCAGAAGAGGAGAAACCTAATCTCAGAACCCTATGACACCTAGCAACAGTTGAAAAAACTTTTAAACAAAAGTCTGGGTGGGAGATATACAACAACTTCCAATTTCTGCTGATCGGGATTTCAGGGAGAAGCTGCTTTCCCCTTCTCTGTACCCTGTTTCCTGCATGACTTCAGCTATTGGCTAGTCCTAGGAAAGAAAGTGGGAAAAGCTTTTTCCTCTGTATTCTTTTGGGCTGGATAGTTTTCCAAGACTCCAGTCCGTGTTGGGCTGTGGGATAAGCCACTGGGCTCTTCAAAGGATAAACCACCTCTGTAAAGGACATAGCCTTGGTTAAACGAGCTGCCGTCAGGTAAGACCAAAATAAATAGTACTTACTCTCTTAAGAAATTTCTGTTACCTTGAGAAGAGCGTTCTTTCTGATTTTGTTTTGTCTGTTTCCTTTGATTCTTCCTATTAGAGTATGTAATAACACATGTGGGTATTATAATTACCATGAATTATTAACAAAAGCAGAAACTTCATCTCTTTCTCAGAATTATACTGATTCTTTTCTAAACACAGAATTCTGTGAAATCTTATTAGCCATCAAGATAGTTGTGCCAAGTTATCACTCTATGGCAGGTAACAGAAATATGACAAAGGACAGTTTCATGGCTCCTTTCACAATTGGAATGGCTCAGGCTTGGAAGAGATATTTCCCCTAGAAGCAAAATAGTTTTCCTTTATTGAAACTAGCTAAGCAGCTTGTGTGGTAAATGAGAGGAAAGTCCCGCCCAGTGTTTGTATTGCTGTGCTTTTGACTTGCTGCTTTACACGTCTCCTTTGCCTGATTCTCTGATTACACGGGTACACCTCGTGCTGGTTTTGACCTCATTACAGTACAGTCACCCTAAATGCTTCTGACTAGCATAAAATATGCTTGGTATTGAATCATTACTTCTGCAGTTGTTCAATATAGCTATTCACCTATTGTGTGTATTTTTAAATAAATTGAGTAATTGCTTTTATATAGGTAAATAGATGCTGTTTTAAAAAAAACTTAAATGGAATTTATCGGGGGAGGGGGAACCCTTTCCTAAGTTGCATGGATGTGTGTGCATGTGTGTGTTTAAGAAAGAAGTCCTTGCTTTCTCTGATGGTTGATTGTTACCCCTTCCATGAGTTACCATGCATTTTTATCAAAATTGCTTAGAATGAACAATTTCATGTTGAATCTTGACAGGTTATGGCTGTACATTGATGGTGTAGTTAATATTGATGTCTAGAAATATGTGCTTGGGCTGAGTTTGCATAAGAGGATTATTCCTTTAAATGAATATGATGATTTAAGTGAATATTCTAATTTAAAGATGATTTCAAAGAAGATATCAAACATAAAAGAGTCAATTTTGTCAGTGTGAAGAAAAAATTTACCATGACTTATTTTGAACAAATTTGTTTATTGACAAATAAGAATGTATCAGCCTTTTGGGTACATGTTCCTATTTTAAGAAAAGCCAATTAATGTTTATATAGCATGTGTTCAGGAAAATGAAGGAGTATACACATTTCAGTATGTATTATGTTTCATAATTCTGATTGCTTGATTAGCTTACAAAGTAAGTGAAACTAATTGTATATAATATGTGCAAATACTAATGCATATACACTCTGATAAGCTTGGGATTGGAGAAGAAACTCCTGGTACTTTACTGGAGAGGAAATATCTTTATCTTGAAAGTTCTGAAAAGTCAGAACTAAGTGCCTTACATTTTTTGTGTTTTTATTCAAGAAAGGGTCACATTGTTGGCTTACAAATGCTTACGTGAAGCCAGAATCTACCATCATTTTTAGGCATGTAATTTCCTTTGGAGTCAGTGGGACAGTTTTTAGATAACTGAGTACAGTGTTTGGCCCCAGTGAAAGTCATGTTTGCTGATGAAATGGATATTTGAGTATCATTAATTGTTTTCATGGTTGTAAATTTAATCTTAAAAATCAAGAAGAGCTCAGGTTAAACCACGTTTCCTCCACCATGTGAACTGTAAAACTCTCCATGACTGTGTGAATCTATTCTTTTCACTCAAATTCATGTTTCTGTGCCATTTTGGAACCCTTCCTTCGCCCTTTACCATGAGAGTTGTTAGATTCTATTGCTTTGTCTCCTGCCATACAAAGGCCTGTTCTCTACACCTTTTGTCTGGATTATAATACTGCTGCTCACCTTCCAGATCATCTTGCCTGTAATCATGGGACTGATTGTCCTAAAGTGTTGCTGTGCTATCTGCAATTCAGTTATCTACTGAGACTCCTAGTTGCTGCCAAACACCTAGGCTGGGTATTTTGAAAATCTTCCATCATCTAGCACCTACCTAACTTTTCCAGTCTCTCTCCCACTTCTTAGCAACAAGGTCCCTTGGCTTCAGTAATTTTGGATTATGGACTATTCTTTAAATACATACCCAGTGAACATTTCATTGCTTCACCTTTGCTCATGTTATTCCCCCTGCTTGGAATACATTCAATCTCTGTTCCTGTAGAGACCTTGTCTAATCTTTAAGACACAGATAAGTGTCTTCATAGTGATTTTTCTGGATTATACCTTTTAGAAGTGACTCCTTAAGTTTAGATGGCTTGGTGCTTTGTTGGAGTTAGGATATTTTGCTCTCAGGTTAGGCTTGGCCTCATTAAATCCATGACAATTTTATGAAGTAGATAAAAGGTATTATTTTAAACATCACTTGGCTTTGGAGGGTCTTAGCCTTATGCGCATTATGGATGTTCTATTAACTTTTGTGTGTTTTAGATTTCTGATAATGAGTGTGAAAAAGTATACATAGGCATAAAATCAAGAAAATCAACTAGAAGTATGGTTGATCGCTTTTTACTTCAAAAATTTCTCAAGGAAAGTTTTTGTAGTTTTACCATGCATGGAAAAATTACCAGTAATTGTGGAGATGACATTGTATTTCTCAAAACCTGAACTTGAAGAGAGATCTTCTACCTGTCTCCTGTATATGCATGTAGACCTCTAAATCTCTAAATAATATAACTCGTATACTTTCATCATCTTTTGGTGCCATATTTTATTTATAGTTACATTTGGCATAATAATTCATTTAAATCATGACTCTTTCTATTTTTGGATCATGGATTAAAATCTGGGGTTGAACACTTAAACATTTAAATGTATGTTATGGTCCTTTTCTGTTCTTTTTTTCCCTAGATATTAAAAAAAAATGGAGGTTTCTTGGTACTATCTTCAATTGCTTATAAAACCTATAGCCTTGCTTTGGAGATCAAGCATGAATTATGCACTTGAAGCAATTTGTTTTGTATCCATCCAAAGAAAAACATTTTCTCTATATTCTAAAATGGCCAAAGGGAGCCAGGCACTATGGTTAATGCCTATAATACCAGCTATTTGGGAGGTTGAGGCAGGGTGATTGTGAGTTCAGGAGGCCAGAGGCAGTCTGCACAACTTAGTGAGATCCTGTCTCAAAATTAAAAATAAAAATAAAAATAAAAAAGGAGCAGGGGGTACAGATCAGGGGTAGAGTACTTGCCTAGCATGTATGAGGCCCTGGTTTAAACCCCCTAGTATGGCAAAAGAATAAGAAGTGGTCATAGAGATTAAATTTACACTTCTAAATGGGTGTTCAACAAGAATCTCTTTGGACTTTTTTCCAATGGAACTTATGAAATATTTAAAATGTTCCTTAAGCAATGATTTCCCTGTGGTTATAGGGTTTACATATTCTTTAGAAGTGAAACTATGTTTTTCTTTGTAGGCAGATGATCATTTCTTCAGAAAGCAGGTGTTTTACATTTAGAATATTACAGAATTTAGTACATATTTTCACCCATTTGTCTAATTTTCCTATATCTTAAAATTATGGGGTTTAGAAAGGCAGCATCATGGGTGAAGGGAGAAGGTTGATCTATGTCAACAGAAAGGTTTATGAGAAAAAGGATTGGTAACAACTTAGATAAATGACATCAAAAAGTCTGCAATGTAAATTTGTTTATACATTAATTATTTGTAATATATAGAACAGAATGAATGATAAACTAATAAAATACATTATATTTCCTTAAATCTGAGCTGAAGATATAACAACAAGGATGTGTTTATGGAAGAGGAATCAGGACAGGTAAGTAGCATAGGCAAGCCAAATGGCTTGAATTCAGCTGTCAGCTCACTGTGACCTTGGGCAAATTACTCTCTGTATCTCAGTTTTCTCATCTGTAAAATGAGGATAATAATGCTGTTTCTTCATAGAGTTGTTTTGAAGATTCAATGCCTTAATAAAATATATAGTTGTCTAGTAGATTTTCTAATAAATTTAATCTCTTATTCCTTTATCATCACACTTTAAATGCATTTATTTATTTTAATCTTTGTTGCACATATAATTCTTGGATACTGACAGTTTGTGAACTCAAGTTCATAGATCATAGGAAAAGCAGAAGAATGTACTGTTTAAATTTGGAATCTTGTTCGGGACATACTTTGCTGCTGGGTACTCTAAGCAGACACAGTTTGAATGGCAGCCAATAATTTAGCATGGAATTTATGTCTCAAACCCTCTTTTATCACTCAGCAGTTGCTGTCCTATAGAAATATTACTAAAAAGGCTAAGAAATCACCCAGAGCAGAGACTGTTCTATGGTTTCTATATTTGCACTTAGAGATAAAGAGTATTTATTCATAGTGCTTGGGTGCCTCTCCTACACCCAGCTATACTGTGTAATGTACAGCAGTGGTGAATTCCATGGAGGGATGAATTATTAAATTTATCATTCTTTATATTTTCCCTTAGATGACTTGGTTTTGTTTTATTAACCTGGTAATAGATAAAAAAGAAAAGACCAAAAAAGTCATCTCATGGTAAATTCAGGCTTACAAAATAGAACTGAATTGTTGCTCTTCATTGCCTTTAATCCTATTCATTCCTAAACATGACAAGAAAAGTATATTCCAAGACAAACAAAAAAATGTTATATTGTTCGGCGCCATGGTGCATGCCTGTGAACCAGGAGACTCTGTTGACTGAGGCAGGAGGATCACAAGTTTGAAACCAGAGGCAGCCTGAGTAAACTAGAGAGACACTATCTCAGAATAAAAAAAAAAAACATGGTCTGGGGGTGCAGCTCAGTGGTAGAGTGCTTGCTAAGCATGTGTGAAACCCTGGGTTCAACCCCTCCAATACTGCAAAAAAAGTATTGTATCATAAAGATGTATGCTTAAAATTCTGTATACTTAATTTAACAAAAATATATGAAGCACCCTTATAAGGGGCAGAGTTCCTTAGTACTTATTGCTTCAGGACCGATAAACTATATGCAGCATAACTGTGGTTCACACCTGTCAATTTAACTTTATTTTTCCCCGTTGAAGTGAAGTGTCACTAAACAATGAGGCAAACTGAATTCCAGAATAGTTATTTTCTAGTGAAGACCTTGTTGTGGAAAGAGAAGAATGAAAGAAAGAAAAGAAATAAGAAAGGAAGAAAAGTAAAAGAAAGAAAGAAAAAAGAAAACTTTTCTTGGCTTTGCAGAATATATGATAAAGGTTTTAGGTAAAAAATATAGGAACTTCAGGAAAATACATTGGATTATGTTCTTTTTCCTTAAATGGTCAGTCCTACTCTTTAGCTAGTGAGAGAAGGGGAGAGGCTGCAGGCAGAATACAGCTTTCTCTGTGGTAGTACCTGGGGCAGTTTGATTTCAAAGGCCAGGCAGCTCATTGTGTCAGAACTTAGAAGGAAAGTCAAACATGAATCGAGCAGTTTCAGCTGGCTGTTAACCAGCTGATTACAGAACTGGAGAAACTCCGGGCAGAGATGAAGTCATGATGTTAACCAGCACTCCATGCTTCTCTGTCTCTGAGTGCTTTGTTTAAGCCACAGCAACCCTGAGAAGTCAAAAGAAGGTTTGTGTTGCTTTTCCTTTTTGGGAAATGGTGTCAATGTGCATAATATTGGGTGATTTATCTGTTTCTAAATGCCTGTGAAAGATGAACTGAAAAGAATTTTTAAAGCTAATGCAGAATTTATCGTAAGTGATCTGACTTTAATTGAGCCCTTAAGGTTTAAGAATTTTTCCATTCTTAGGTAGCAGCATTTTATGCAAGAAACTATCTCTTTTACTAAAGCATAGGTGAAAGTAATGATCACTGCTTCACTAGTCAAGGATCTTGTATGTCTACACTTAAAAATAGTCTTTTCCTTGCCTTTCTCATCATTGCAATGGCAATGATGCAAAGTTACTCCCCCCACTTGTTTCTCCTACCCTTCCCACTTCTCTCTTCCTCCTCTCCAGATAGTCCCTCTTTTACTTTCAAGTCTCACACATATATATTTTGTTTCGTTTTGTTTTACAATCTAGCTTCTGCATATGTATGAGAGAGAACATGCAGTGTTTCTCTGAGTCTGGCTCACTTTGCTTAACCATGTTACTTTAAATAAATGAATTATTTGCTGCTTATCTCTGAAAGGAAAAGCTGTAATAAAACCACAAAATGAACATATCCGAGTTGGCCAAATGCATTTTTTAAAAAATAATTTAAGATTTAAGGCCAGAAGATGATTTGATTGAAAAGAGTAGACAGCTGGTATCACCAAGACAATCAAGTTGCTGTCACCTTGTCTTGTTTACCTGAAAGATCTTTGCAAAAATAAGATTTTCCCACATAAATACATAAGTGCTCATATGAATCACAGGCAGTACAGTAATAGAGATGAATGGACCTTTTTTTTCTTTAATATACTTATGTCTCATCTTAGAGATTTCTTCTTAGATTGAGGTACCACTGCACCACAGGAAAGGAAGAGGCATTGCCGAGTCTGTAATGCTATTTCAGTGTGGTAGCCGAAGCACATGAGGAAGTGACACTCTGGGCCTGAATTTGGAGTCTTGCAGTTACTGTGACGACAACACATACACTAAGAAAAACAAAGATGGTCTGCTTACTAGGGGGAGCCAGGAAGAGTTCTGCCAGTTCAGATTTTTCCTAATTATTCTATAAGTCTTGAAATGTGATGCTGGAGGTATTCCAGGCTCTTTGTGTTTCATTAACTGTTTAGTAAGTGACACATGCTTGAAGGGCAGCCTGGTATTTGGATCAGGGAGTGGCCTTGCATATAAGCTTAACTTTCACATGCTGTCTTTTTAGATATCATCTTCTGATTTGGACACCCCCAAACCAACTGCTTTGGTCACAGCATGTTGCTTGATCTGCTCCTTAAGTAAGGCAGCTGCATTTGTAGAGTTTACCCCTTAAAGGGGCCCTTTACTTTGGGTAAAACATCCCTACCTTTTACATTTTGCTCATTCCATAGGTCGTTGCCAGACCTGAAGTGTCTTAGAATGGTATAAGATATAAAATAGTGATTAAAGTAGCTATATATATAAAACTGTGTATAACTGTATGTAATATTTACTATGTATAAATGGCAATAATAGACAACACATTCTCAAAATTACTCTGTGTGAGGCACGTCGCCAAGAACTTTGCATGGGAGATTTTATTTATTTTTCATTATGACTCTATTGAGGCACTATTTTTTTTTCTGGTGCTGGAGATTGAACCCAGAACATCAGGCATGCTAGGCAGTCACTCTACCACTGTGCTATATTCTCAGCTCTGTGAAGCACTGCTTTTATCCTGATTTTGTAGATTAGGAAAATGATATGTAACTTGCTCAGTAGTAGATTTAAAATTCAAACTCAGGAAAGTTAACCTTACTTAGCCCTTATTTTTCAATCATCTATTTGTAATGCAGGCAGCTGTTCAAGGAATAGCTCCATCTAGATGACTGGGAGAGGTAATGAACAGTGTAGAAATGGGGTGCTGCAGGGAGTCAGTTGCCTTTGTAGTTGTAAAGACTTCACTAAGGGCAAAGAATAAAAAGACTTAGGTAAAAAGTCAACAAGGCTGTTTTCTAGGGTTCTAAAGTGGACTCAGTAGCTACCGTGGCCAGTAGAGTTGGACAACCCAGGAAAAGCTAGGTGAGCTGCATTGGAATGCAGAAGCCAATCTTCCATTATGGATGGGGCAGTGTGGTTCTTGGTTCCTGCATTGTTGAATTGATTCCCTAGGCAAAGATGCCAAGGAACGTGTGTGTGTGTGTGTGTGTGTGTGTGTGTGTGTATGTGTGTTGGTCAGAGGAGGCAGGAGGAAAAGGACAGAAGGTCTGTTCCACATAAAAGCTTATTTGCCTCCAATGACTTTGTTTGGGTCAGGAGTTGTCAATCTGGCAGCAAATTGTTTTATCAAAACATAACTAAAGACAAAACAGAAAGCTTGCTATAGTTTCTGTTGCTTGTTCTGCTCCTTAAGCCAGCTGCATTTGTAAAGATCATTCCTTAAGGGTCCCCTCATAAGACATCTCATCCTTCTACACCCTGCTCATTCTATAGATCATTGAGAAACCTGAAGTTTCATATAGTGATATAATATATAGTATAATTATAGTAACTATATGTATTACATATCATATGTAACTGTATGGGATATATTTGTTACATGTAAATGGTGAAAATAACTAAGGAAAATTACTTGACACTTTTCAGCTAGTGATTTGCTACTGTGAAACAGTGTCAAGACATTTTATACTATGTTTTATTTCATTTTTAAATCTTTTTAAAGTTACCTGTGTTGTGCTAAATGTCTATGTGGAAATAATTGGGATTTTTTAGTTTCTATTTTGCAGGTTTGGCATTTAACTTGCAGATTGTCTGAAGTAAAAGAGCAGTTCTCATAAAGGCTTTTTTTTTTTTTTTTTGTGGTACTGAGGGGCTGAACCCAGGGCCTTGCACATATTTTGGAAGTGCTTGACCACTGAGTTGCATCTCAAGCCCACTTTTTACTTTTTGATCTTGAGACAGGGTCTAAGTTATACAGGCTGCCTCTGGCCTTGAACTTGTGCTCCTCCTGCCTCTGCCTCTCACCTTGCTGGGATTACAGGCGGGTGCCACTGCACCTGGTTTATAAAGTTTTGGTGGAGCAGATAGTGCTTTGCTTTTTCTTATGCCAATGGCCATAAATACTTCACTTTTCCAGTGTATCAAATAATCCCAGGAAAGTGAATATTTCATGTGGAATGAACATATGTAACAGAATGAATCTCAGCTTTCGGAGAAATTCTATAATTTGAAAACAGTGTCGTCACAATTATACTAACACATCTTAAATCTCTCTCCCAGCATGAGCACATGTGCACACACAAATTCTCTTAGTCAGTGCACAGGACTTGTACTGCTACTTACTTGACAGGTTGAACATCATACTGAACCAAGTATACTGTTTTCTCTGTGGCACAGACCTGTTTGATCTAAACCAATGTAAAAAAATTAGAGGCAGAGATGTATTATATTTCATCAAGGCTCTCTGTTTCATTGACATTCTCCCTCTTCATTTTCTTGCAATAAACTCAGAATTCTCCTTTTGTCCTTTCCTGTCTTCGTGTAAAAAGGCATAGCAGTGTCAAAGGAGAAAAATAAGTGGTGTTCTATCCATTGGAGACAGAGGGCTTGACTGATCAGCATCTGGAAGTACTCTTTTTTCCTCATTCAATTATTCAAAATTTCTCTTGGCAACAAAATTGTGTGATAAGTTCCACATTAGTCTTTAGCTAATGCCTCTTAAGTGGAAGATATTAACAATTTATCATACTCATTCAAGAGATATCTGAAACTCTCTGTAAGATTTCCTGGTTCTCTTGGCACTTAAGTACCTGCTCTGATGGCCAGCAAGAATGGGGCTCTGAGTCTTGCACTGTTAATGATTTCATAGCTTTGGTCTTGGAGCCGCCATTGCCCAGAAGGAAACTGAACAGAGTGGAAACCTCTAGACTCAGTCACCTGAGAACGTCAGATCATCTAGTCCTGTGGATTTCAATATTTGCTGTGTACTAAGTCTCCTAGAGTGACTGAGATATGCCCCCAGAATTCTGATTCAAGTTGGCTTGAGAGGGGACCCAAGTATCAGCCTGTTTCGGAAGCCTTCATGTTACTGTAATCTGTGTCCAGGGTTAAAGGCCACTTACCTAGTACCACTTCAAAGGGAAGTTACTCAGGAGAAGATTCAAAGTCCTCTACAGGTAGAGTTGGGTCTGGAGCTCAGCTCAGCAAAGCTGGGTAGTGGGCACTCTACACGCCTTCCAGTGGCTGTATTTCTGTCTCAAGTCAACTGACCTCCAGGATCATTACCTGTCTTTACTTTTAAGGTCTTCACTAAAGATCCTTAACTGCTTCCTGGGTTCACTTCTGATTGTGCCTCAATTCTATACAAAAGTCACATAGGTGGAACTGGAAGTGGAGCAAGGACCAGAAGTTAAGTCTACTTTGTCCCAGTCTATTTCTCTTTCTATCACATGATTATAATAAACATTGTAGTAGCTAATAGTTAAGGAGCGTCTACTATGTATTAGTACTAATGACTCCATAAGGCAGATACTAGTATAGTCTATATTTTACAGACAAGAGGGCAGAGGGAATTGCCCCTGTGTCCTCTTCAGCAAGCAGGTGGCAGTTCTGGGGTGAGTCTAGGCAAGTGAGCTCCTCAGCCTGTGGTTGTGATCTCTTAATCACTTTGCTATTCTGGAGATCACTCTGGGAATATAAGGTGTTGGATGGCAGCTGCTCCCCCATTTCAGCATCAAGGGCCTGGTGGCAGCTGGCTTTGGTGCCCTCAGTTCCCATCAGTTCCAACTGATTCCTCAATTGGGAGGAATCAGAAAACTGGGTTTTCTGCTTGACTAGAGATTGGGTCTTTGCCTTCCCCTCTGTTTTCCCAATGAGTGGGCAAGTTGGAAGAAGCCTATTCTCTTCAAGACTGTCTTAAAGTGCTCGCTTCCTCCCAGCAATTTTGGTTCTTATGGGCTTTCTTTTCCTTTGTGGGTCAATTTAATATTTTGTGCCATACTTTTGGGCATGTATTCTCTTTACCTTTCCATAGAAATTTTGAACACAATCTCTAGTCTCTTCTTTAGATACTTGACTTTTTTTCCTTTGTACTGTGAGTCGGGTTTGGTTCCCCATCTTCCCATTTTCCCTGTGATTCCTTTGTCTGGGCTTTCATACCACTCCTCAACTTCTTTCATAGTATTAGCAACAATGTTGTTGTTGTTGTTAGGTGCTGTCAAGTCGGTATCCGACTCATAGCAACCCTCATAGGGTTTTCAATGGCTGTTTCGGGATTGCCTTGGGAGTGGATTGCCAGGCCCTTCTCCCATATTAGCAACAATAGGAAGGGATTAATCAGTTCACTTCTACAGCAGCAGGTGCATTGGAAGCAAGTTGGTCTGCTCTGAAATTCACAGGTCATTGGTCCAATGTACTTTGAAGAGCTTTAAAAATCCACATTTTTAGGTAGCATACATGAAACCAATTTTTTGGTGGATTCTGTAAGCTTGAAGTTCTACAGAAAAGGACTATTCACTCCTAGAAGAAAATTTATATGCATTGTCTGGTTGAATGAATCTTTCTTAACATAAGGCTCACCAATGACAAATATCGTAGCACAAATTTTTTGAAGTATTAGAAACTAGACAAAAAGTGAGATTATTATAATTATTTTATGATAAATATTTGTAAATTCAAAAAACTAATATGATAGATTTAGTTATGACTTAGCATTGTTTTTAGAATCATCTTGCACAAAACAAGTGCTCGGTAAATGTTATGTTGAATCCATTAAATGTCATGAAATCGAGAAAGTAACCACTACTGACCAGTTTTTACTGATTGAACCGAACCTAATTTTTTCTGGATAACCATGGGAATAACACTTAGTAACTATGGGTGATTATTTTTTCTTATTTTTCAGTTTTCTCTAACCGTTAGTGGTCACATATTGCTCTTCTAGCAATATAAACTAAAAATCAGTGAACATTTAAAGGGCTCATTAGACTCTCACTGAATAACCAATGCATTATTACGTAAGAGCCGGTCTCTGTAGCTCTGATCAGCATATATTTCCATGAACAAGCTAGAACAGTTACTTTAAAATTTAGTAGCATAATAAACAACTATTGACACAAGTCTAATTTCAACTATTTGCCCCTCATCTTTTCCCTCAAACTCATGCAGAATCCACAGCCAAGCTCTTATTGTAGTTCATTAGCTGGAAATGCTCTCATCTTTGGAAATCTATTTTGGAGTTAGAATTGCTCCACTCCCCTACAAGTGGTAAAGCAACAGCTGCCATTTAATTAATGCTTCTGCTGACAGTTCCAGCTGATGAATACCATTGAATTTCCCTATCAGTGGCCATATTATCTGCATTTCTCCAAAAGGAAATATTATAGTTGCTTGATTTTTGCCTTATTTCACCATAGATTTATTTCTCACATCACTTCCTCCACATTCTAGTGGTGCCGTTATTTACATCCCCATTCACATCTTCCAGGGAATAAAGTCCCAGTGGAATACATGTGTTCCTGGTGATGTATTGTGATGGACTCTCACCAAAGTGAGCATGTGAAACACTGAGCTCAAACAGAAGAAAGGACTCTGGGATGGGGGTGGGAGGAATCAGATGAAAATGACTTGTGATTTCTCGGAAAGTGAAGAATTGAAGAATTTTGTTCTTTTGAGGAAAAGATTAGAGAAAAAAAAAAGCAGAGCTCTTGGTTTTCCACATAGTATTGATGAAAGACTGTGGTCCTAAAATTTGACTCATGTCTGGATTATTTTATTTCATTTTTTTGGAAATTTTTATTGGTAATTTTAAATGTACAATTTAATGGGTCTCATTATGATATTTCCATACATACATTTCACTGTACATTGTTTATGTTCACTTCATCCTTACTGGATTGTTTTATTTCAATTTCTGCTTGCAGACACTTTCATAGGAGTTGGATTTCCATAGTGCTGTCACTATTATTGTGTGAGATTTAAGGATTTGGTCTATGAGGGGAAAAAGGGAGGTCCACTCAGTTTGCTCTTTTTGTTTAGTGTGTGTTTTTTTTTTTTTTTTTTTTTTTTTTGCGGTTGAACCCAGGGTCTTCTTACACACACTAGGGAAGTGCCCTGCCACTGAGCTACACCCTTAGCCCCTTCTCTATGTTTTTATTTTGAGACAGGGTCTCACTAAGTTGTACAGGCTGCCTCTGGCTTTGAACTTGTGATCCTCCTATCTCAGCCTCCCCAGACACTGGGATTACCATCATGTACCACAGCACCTGGCCAGTCTGCCCATGGAGAAGAGTGTCCTTGCGTTCAGTCAGAAGTGCATACATTGTATCTGGAAAAGGGGTTGCAATAATGCTGAGCTGGGAGCACACCAAGTAGAACACAGGATAGATCCAAATGCTATGGCATTAGATGGCAAAGAGTTGTCCCAGGTAGCAGCTGAGGGTGTGACATGTGGGCATGGGATGCTTTGGCAGGCAGGCGGAGCACAGCTGAGTTCTGACACTGTTTGGGTAAGCCTATCAGCAGAAGCAGGAAGGAGAGCTGGGAGGTGGGATTCGGGAACTGAATGGTGGTGGAGGAGGGAGGAGCAATTCTGGAGACTGTGAGTAAGAGGTCAGAATTTTACTACAGTGTTAAAACAACTAAGATGATGCTGCAAATCCTATATATAAATTAATATATAAAAATGCACAGTTAAATTTAGTGAAGAAGGGATAATATAAAGAGAAGAAAGGAGGGAGGGAACTAGCAAAGAGAAGTGAAGATTGTGGAAGGTGGGATGGGGAGGAGAAACAATGTAGAGGGATAAAAGTGGACAGGACAATCTCAATGTAAATGATGCAACTTCATGAGTACATGGGAAAAATAGGGGAACCTAACCCAAATATGCATATGAGTTTTACTACATATTAGTTGAAAGCTTCCATAAACCTGGCAAATTGGTAAAAGTGTAACCAAAAACGATACAATATTTGCATAATGGAAAAAGCCAATGCTGTATTACTCTGTACCCCACCAATATTTACCAATAAAGGGAAAAAAGAGAAAAATATAGAAATTAAGTTGAAAAGAATAAAACACATCTATTATTAAAAAAAAGATGATGCTGCATCCAAGCAATGGACTAGAAGTCTTTGTGTCTCTCCTGCTTCATGTTTCATATGCATTATTCACTTGTTCAGTAATATTTGTTGAGATTTGTATGTGTTAGGTACTGAGCTAGGGACTGGGATACATTGTTAATGTTATAGGTAAATACAATGAAATTTCAATACCATGTGACTAGTAAGTAAATGGTATTATGGGAACACTGAAGTGCCACTACTTACCTAGTTTTGGATGATCAATGATAGGTGTAGCGATCATACATGTGATAGAGTGATTCTTGCTAAGGGCAAGGGGGCTATAGAAGCTGAAACTGAGGTGGGAATGCAGTAGAAATGAATGTAATTGAAAGGCTCAAGTATCTCATTTGTTGAAACAAGTCCACATAACTACAAATGGGGAGCTAGTAACTTGGATTCTTTCACTTATATAACTCAATGTTTTAAAAAATGCTGTGAAGGGGATCCACTATATACATACATGTTCTGGCCTTAATGAGCCAGGCAAATATGCATCTTGTGGACTGGAAAATTCCTGACTCTTACTATTTACACTACTAATATTCTTTCAAGACGGTGACCACTCTTGCTATGTCTAAAAGGGGTGATGAATGCTTCCTATAAAAGTATTTGCTTTAGGACTTTTACAAGTTTGTGCACTTTGAAAAAATACTTACGTACATTCAACACTCTACTTCAAATGCCTAACTGCTGTAGAGGCAATAAACCCCTGTAACAACCAGGAAATTGTTGAAGCACGAGTTGGGAGTGTTGCCTTTCCACATATTGAAATGAGTTTTGAAACCATACAAATTAAAAGACTGGTCATGGCATCAGAGTCAGTTCACATCAGATGAAGAGATCAAGGAAAAACAGTGAACTGTCTAAAAAATGTACAACTATATATAGGACCAAATTTAGTGTTAGAAAGTAGAGACATTTCAAATCTATAGTGGAACCATTAACTATTTAATCAGTGGGGTTGAAATAACTGGGAAAATATGAAATGACATTTTTGTGTCACACAAAAATATATTTTGTGGACCACAAACTTAAGTGAAAGAAACAAAGGAAGAAAGAAAGGAAGAAACTCAAATATGTAGATAGGGCTGGGAGAAGACCTTACTAAGCAAGATCAAAAACAAAACAAGACAAAGACAAAATGAACAAAGAAAGAAACCTATTGAAACAAAAGACTAAAATATTTGACTCTAGCTGGGTGTGGTGGCACACACCTGTAATCCCAGCACTCACAAGGTTGAGGCAGGAGCATCATGCATTTGAGGTCAGGCTGGACTACATAGTGAGTTCAAGGGCAGCCTTAGATACATAGCAAGACTCTGTCTCAAAACAAAACAACAACAAAAAACAACAACAACAACAAAAAAACAACCAACCAACCAACAAACAAAAACCCCACCAAAACCCCCCTAAGAAATGGAAGAAAACTTTTACATAGTAAAACAAAATAAACAAAAACTCAACAATCTTCATGAAAAAAGTTAGGATTCAAACAATATGTGATTAAGCAATCAAGAACGGTATCTTTAATGTAAAGAGATCTCTTAAATAAAGGAAAAATCACAACAATAGGAAGTTGGACAAATGGTGTAAACAATTTGCAGTAAACATGTCAGAAACTGCTTAACTTTACTGTAATTAAAAACTCAAATTCAAAGAGTATAATATTATTTCAATCAACACATTAACAAAGGACTAAAAAAATTCCAACACCCAGTATAGTGGAGGTGTAAGGAAATGGATTTTATATATTCCACTCAACTGGGAAATTCAACTGGGATAAACTTCCTGAAAAATAATTCAACAAAATGTGGCAAAATCCTTATAATCAGAAGAAAAATAAGTGCACTTCCATTCTAAAAAATAGAAGAGTCTAAACACATGTAATGCTTATGAGAATACATTGTTTTCTTTTCCTCCTATTGTTCTCAAATCTTGCCTATTGATTTCTAAAAATTTGGCAGACCTAGAGACTCTTATTTAACAAAAGAGGCCGACATATTTCTTCCTCATTTGCTTGATAGGACTTCCTAGGAGCGAGCTTATAGGACTAGTTGTTGAAACAAGGCTGCACAGTCGGTTCTGTGTAATCACTGAAGTACATCTGAATGGTTCCTTATTTCCTGAGGAATGTTATCATCAAATTACAAACTAATAGCCAAAGGGACACATTTATGAGTAGATAATGAGTGTGAAGGACCAAAGGACAGGTAGGTAAAATGGAGCACGGAAGCATTCTTGTTTTGAGCATTGTTGTTGTTAGGTGTTTGATTAAACTGACCAGCAAAAAGTATGAACATTCAAGTTTTGAGCAATCTGCTCAGTTCCTGAACTACTCTAAGAATGTTTTACTGTAACATTTGTAGATCCTGACGGACTCTGAGATGTTAGACTCCAATCGCTTTTTATGGCAGATGATGAAGCTCAAAGTTTAGCTTCTCAAAGTCATGTAGCTTATAATTGTGATGTATGAATTCACAGGCAAGTCACAGAATTGTGCTGCATATCTTCCTAGAATCCAGAATACCACTTGTGTTGGGTTGTTTCCCAAGATGTCTGTCATATAAGAGCTCATGATTTCTCTCTCATCAGGCCTCTGGCACCACCAGGTGTCATCAGTCCTGCCTGTTATTCCAGGTGATGGAGAAAGGCCAGTGCTAATGTAAACCCTACTTGTGGAGTGGTGTGTAAGGTCCTGTGTCCTGTGATAGGTCCTGTGGGGCTGGTCTGTGATTCCCAGCTGCTTGATGGGCTGAGAGCAGGGATAAATTGTGAATGGATAGGGAGTGGGGATGTGAGTGAAATCTCATTCAAGACCCATGTGCTCCTAATCCGCTGCATTCCATTGGGGAATCCCTGTTTCAGAAGTCTCTCTAGCAAACTTACCCAGAGTATGGATAGGCACCAAGTGTGTGAAGACAAGCAGGCCATTTAGAACATCATTTGGTCCTGCAAAGAATGTGCTGAGATGAGCAGTGGTATTTAATCACTTTGGTCATCCTTCCAGGTGTTCTTTTCCATACACTGGCACAAGTGAAAAAGATCTTTTCACTTTTCTCATACCTGTAGGTAAAGGGGGGCTGGGATTTAGCTCAGTTGGTACAGCACCATTCTGCAGTCTCTGAGGTCCTAGGTTCGATTCCTAGCACTGCAAAAATGGGAGAAAGAATGTGGCAATCCACTCCCGAGGCAATCTTGAAACAGTCATTGGAAACCCTATAAGGGTTGCTATGAATCAGACATGACTTGACAGCACCTAACAACAACATAGGCGAAGAGGGCCTGGGATTTAGCTCAGTTGGTAGAGTGCTGCTCTGTGCTCACTGAGGCCCTAACTTTGATTCCCCAGCACCACAAAAATGGGAGAAAGACCTGGCAGCCCACTCTTGGAACAACCCCCAAAACAACTAGCCATTGAAAACCTACCAGAGAAACACTGATATACTGCTGGGCATGGCACAGTGTGAAGTAGTGGTTTTTTTTTTTTTTTTTGCTTTTTTTTTTTTTGCTAGGGTTTAGCTCAGTTGGTAGAGTACAGCTCTGCACTCTCGGAAGACCTGGGTTTGATCCTTAGCACCGCAAAAAGAGGAGAAGGACAATCCACTCCCAAAGCAATCCTGAAATAATCAGCCATTGAAAATCCTATGAAGGTCATTATAAGTTGGACATGCCTCAATGGCACCTAACAACAACATAAGTGAAAGGGAGAGAGCTCAAGTAGCATATATGTGGTAGTTCTGTTAATTACAGTGTTGAAAATGTTTGAATAATGGCAACAACTGTGCTTTATTTCCAACTTGTATTTGGTGATGGCTAGACCACCACCATATATAGTAGTCCTCCCTTATCTGTGGTTTTGCTTTCCATAATTTCACATACTCAAGGTCAACTGTGGGCTGGGGTTTAGCTCAGTTGGTAAAGTGCTGCTCCTCACTTTCTGAGGACACAGTTTTGATCCCCAGCACTGCAAAAATGGGAGAAGCTGTGGCAATCCACTCCTGAAGCCATCCCGAAATAATGAGCCATTGAAAACCCTGTGAGGGTCGCTATGAGTCCAACATGACTCAACAACACCTAACAACAACAACAACAACAAAGTCAACTGTGGCCTGAAAATATTAAATAGAAAACTCCAGAAATGAAAATTCATGTTTTAAATTGGGTGCCATTTAATTATGTCCTGCCTGAGGTGTGAATCATCTGTTTGTCCCCTATATCCAATCTGTATATGTGTCCTGGTGTTAGTTATTTAATAGCCATCTTGGTTCTCAGGCTGTCCTGGTGATTGTGCTTGGTAAACCTTATTTTACTTAATAGTGGCCCCAAAGTGCAAGAGTAGTGATGCTGGCAATTCGGATAAGCCAAAGGGAGGCCATAAAGAGCTTCCTTTGAGTGAGAAAGTGACTACTGAGAGAGAAAGGCAGAGAGAGAGACCAAGTTCACATAACTTTTATTACAACATATTTTTATAGTTTTGTTTTATTATTAATATTCATATCTTGTTCCTAATTTATGAATTGGCCTGCAGCTGTACCACTGTGACGTCAAATCCCATCAGATGTCGGAAGCTAAGCAAGTTCAGGCCTGGTTAGTACTTGGATGGGAGACCACCTGGGAACACCAGGTGCTGTAGGCTTGGGAGAAGGAGCTGGCAACCCACTCTCCAAAAGCAATCAGCCATTGAAAACCCTATGAATAGCAGAGAAGCACTGACAATAGTATTTCACCTGTTGTATGTAGGGTTGCTATGAATTGGACACATAACAACAATTTATGAATTAAACTTTATCATAGATGTGTATAAGAAAAAACATAGATATATGACATTTGATACTGTCAGCAGTTCATCTAGAAGAGTTATTGAAACCTATCTCTCCCTTGGATAATTAGGCTGCTCTAATTTAAATAACAATGCATTACTCAACTCATCACATCATCCCTTTCCTTTAAACAACTCATTTATCCAATAATATTCTCATGTTCTTGGTTCATACTATCCCTGTAGTCTCCCTTATATAATCACATTGTGATATGTGGGAATTCTGTTTTCCCCACTTCCCTTATCCTCTGGGCTCAGGCCTTCACGTACACAAGTTTTGTCCTCCTTCCTTGCGTGCAAGCTTCTCAGCCAAGCTATTTAATCAGCTTTCCGTATATTCCGGGGCTTATTCCTTTTCTCCTCTTTTCCTTCTTTTCAGAACCCTCTTTCTGTTGTTTCTTCTGCTTCAGCCAATTTTAGAATATCCTTCAACATTACTGTTTATTAAATCTACACGAATCAAGATACTTTTATTAATATAGAAGTTTTTATCACAGACAAATATTTTTCTACCCATAATTAACCTTCAAACTTAAGATTTGTTATAAATTTCCAGTTAAAATTGTTAGCCTCACTCATTCTCTGAGAAATATCTGCCCTAGAGGAGGGACCTGTCATTTCTTCTAAATTATTGCACAGCAGAGAAGAGTTTGAAGAACAAATTACCATTCAATATGGGGGCCAAGTCAGACACTTGGGAACAGGAAGATGATTGGAATTGACTTTTTTGGGTTTTAACATTTATTTTTCTATTCTGGAATAGTACCTACTATGCTAAGAGATTAGGAGAACATGGTTTTGTACAATGTTTAGTATAATAAGAAAAGGCTAGAACTTGGTTAAATAAGGTCTTCAGCTATATTCCAGAAATTTTTCATAAGCACATTGGAGCAGTGACTTAACTTAAATGGAGAGTTAAGAATGGACATTTAAAATATGTACATGGAATAAGTTGGGCACCATTTTCTAAAACATTCTTGAAAAGATTCTACATAATGTTGATGAGTACTTTCTTTTATTCCATGTCTTCTCTAGTGATAGTTTATTTGTTTAATTTGGCATACAGCAAACTGAAGGTTACATATAACCTTCTATATTATATATATATGTATGTATATATGTGTGTATATATATCACATATATAATATATATTATATAATATATAATATGTGTGTGAGAGAGAGAAAGGGAGGGAGCGAGAAAAAGAGAGAGAGAGAGACAGAGAGACAGAGACAGAGAGAGACAGGGAGACAGAGAGACAGAGAGACAGAGATCAAGAGATTGAGAGATCTGGACCTAACTACTTAAGCAATTATCTAGGAGTTTTTCCAATGTTTTTTTTTTTTTTTTTTTTTTTTTGGCAGTGCTTGGGGGTTGAGCCCAGGGCATTGCACATACTCTGCAAGTGCTCTACCACTGGGCCACACCTCTAGCCTACTTTTTATTTTTTGTCTTGGGAGAGGGTCTTGCTAAGTTATATACAGTCTGTCCCTAGCCTCGAACCTGCAATCCTCCTGTCTCTGCCTCCTGAGTTGCTGGGATTATAGGCGTGAGCCACCATGCCCAGCTCCCAAAGTCCTTTAAAGCTCAGTTAAACTGAATGATAAATAAGAAGTAATGACACCAATAGGACCCAGTCTATAAAATGTCATGTTAATATGACAGGCATTAGTGCTGATTTTTTAAGTATAAATTTATTTTTATCTGTTTGCTTATATTTTTGAGACAGGACCTCTCGGTATAGCTGAGGCTGACCTCAAACTCACAATTCTCCTGCCTCAGCCTGCCAAGTCCTGAGATTACAGGGATGTGCCACCATACCTGGCTATTAAAGTTAATTTTAATATAACTATTACAGCTACTCCCTTTAGAAAGAAAATAAGCAATAATAATAATTACCAGAGTTATTCAGTGCTTTTTACATTCTATGAACTGTGCAAAATGCCTTATGTGTATGAGATAATAACTATTATTAGTCCCCATTCATAGATATAATGCTATTTTTAAAAGTTCTTTCTTAAGACATGGGCTGAAATTTTGTTATCTAAAATTTTAGCTTACCTAAAATTCAGATATCTAAATCTTAGAAAACAGGTTGCATGTTCATGGAATAATATTTCCCATCATAGATTTTCTAATAATTGATAGTTTTAATTTATATGTAGAATTCATCATAAGATTAAAAAGAATTACCTACAAAGATAATTAACAAGGAGACAAAAAGTAAATTACATTAAGAACAATTTTAACTTTTTAAAACTCAGCAGATATTTTAATAATAACATAATATATACCCTCATGTGTCTGTCAGCTTGTTGTGCTGTGGAGACTTGTGTGTTGCTGTGATGCTGAAAGCTATGCCACTGGTATTTCATATACCAGCAGGACCCACCATGGTGTACAGGTTTCAACTGAGCTTCCAAACTAAGACAGGCCAGGGAGAAGGACCTGGCAGCCCACTCCCAAAACCATTAGCTATTGAAAGCCCTATGAGTAGCAGAGAAGCACTGTTAAATATAGTGCTGGAAAATGAGCCCCCCAGGTTGGAGACATTCTAAAGGTGACTGGGGAAGAGTTGCCTCCTCAAAGTAGAGTTGATCTTAATCATGAGAATGGAGTAAAGCCCCTGGGACCTCCTTTTGCCAATGTGGCATGACTCAAAATGAGAAGAAGCATAGTATCTACAACAATGGGCTCAAACATAAAAAGATCACATGCATGGCACAGTGTTGGATAGTGTGTTTTGCCCTGTTGTACATATGGTCACTATTAGTCATATCTGACTTTGCTGCATCTAACAAAAACCAAAATAATAATATAACATATTTTGTTATTAACATTAACTAGGCTGTTCTTTGTAGAGAATGGTGAGCTAATAAACAATGTCTAGCCATCATAAATATAAGGACCATCAACTGATTTCAGGGAAGGATTTAAGTTAACTCTGACCTATCCATTTTTTTCATGCCAGATTCCTCTTGAGAGTAGTTCAGGTTATAAAATAATTTTTTTTCCTTGTGGAGAGTTAGCTGCACTTCTGAGATCAAATATTCAGTTTTTATTTACTTTTCTAGATCTACTTGCATTGATCAGCCCAGACTCTGTGATTTACAGTTCAAATAAACACTGATTTATACATAAAGTGCATTTTATGGTCACTTTAAAATAAAGATGAATTGACCTTTATCTGATAGTATCTTCTTTAATTAGTGAATGAGTGCAACAGTCTCATAGAAAGAGAAAGCCTTATGTCTGTTCTGCAGAACCTCATAGGTAGCTCATGTACTGCTACTATGTTGCCTGTAGACCTCCAGGGTAAATGCTGCCTGGAAGAAAAAAAGAATTAGCATCTCAGTAGTACCCACAAGTTACAGAGGAGAGATCTTTCTTTCTCTTTGCACATACTGACTATTCTTGAAAGCGTGAGATTGTTCAGTCTGACATGGCTAGGTACACCCTCTTTCACTTCTGGTCCTGGGGTTTTGGGAAATGGCAATAATTAAAGTATGGAATTTTACTGAAAACATTAAATGGATCATAGCTATATGATTGCAATAGTTATAGCAAAAAATTGGAAATAAACATGTTTAATAGTACAGAACTACTGACAAGGACTGACTCGACGGCACCTAACAACAATAACTGACAAGGAAAAGGTGGAATTTGAGTTGTTCTCATATATCCTCATAATGACAGTCTCTGCAGATGTCAAATTCAAGGGAGTAAATAACTACTTTATAAAATAAATATATTAAATAAAAGTAAGTGCATTACAGAAAGCATTTTTGAGGTTTCATTGAAAAAATTAGCAGTGGTCATCTTTGGAGAGATAAATGTGTGATTTTAAATTTCTACAGTAAGCCTGAGTGATATTGAATAAAATAATTGAAATGATTTTGAAATAGTTTAATGGATTAGTTCACATGGCCAAATAGATAAGTAGTATTCCATGTAGACTCATATTGAAATTCTCTGGAGGGTCATACTTCCAAGGCATATATACCCTACATTCTTCTACAAAAGATGTAGAAGGTTCTTATATAGATTTGGTATGGATTATTACACATTGTCTCAGATAAACTGTGTCTCTACATTTTTAAATGAAACATTTGTTGACTACTATATAAATGAATATTTTGCCTTCTGAAGAATGTGTCCATTTTATTTTTTAAAAGTTAAATCAAAATTTACAAAGAAGTTGGAAGTATACTCCAAAGCTTTTCTTCCCCTTGAACCATTAGATGCCTGATGTTTCCTCATTTTTTCAGTGTAGGTTACCTACAAAGATATTCTATATGATTACAATACAAAATATCAAGATTAGTAAATTAGCATTGGTACATCTCTACTATCGACTCCTCACAACCTGTTCAAGATTCCCAATTGTCTCAGTAATGTCTTCTGTTCCAAATGATTTATTTCAGCATCATACATTGTATTTAATTGCATCTTTTAAGTTTATCTCCATCTGTAACATTTCCTTAGTCCTTTGACAATTTTGAAGATTACAGATCATTTATTTTGTCTATGGCACTCATTTAGGGTCTATATAAAGTTTCCTTGTGATTAAATTTAGGTTATGCATCTTTGCCAAAGCATTGCCCTGTTCTTAATGCCAGAAAGTCTTTGATACTACACTAGAAATATAACTGTATTCACATGAGAAGACCATATGCTCAGTTTGGATTTCCATATGATGCCATCCTTTACAAATTTGACATCATTTTTTACCTCAACTCAACCCATTATGCTGCATAAATTGTGGTAGAAAGTCTCACCACTGCATACCTGGTGATCTAACTTCAGGTTTTTCAACTTCAACACAGTTGACATTTTGGGCAGCATAAGTGTGTTGGAAGGGACTGTCCTGTGCACTGCGGGATGTTTATCAACATCCTTGTCCTCTATCCACTAGATACCAGTAGCATCCCAACCCCTACAAGTTACAACAACACAAAATGTCTCTAGACATTGCAAAATGTCTCTGGAGAGACAAAATTGCCCCTGGTTGAGAACTGCTGGGGTGTGGGGCACGCCTCCTGGTCTGGCCTGGTTGTTCTGATGGGTGGTGGCACCGCACACACAGATATTAAACACAATTCACTCGGGACCCTTGGGTGAGGGGCGTCGACTCCTGCGGCCCTCGGGAGGCCAGCAGAGATGGGAGAAAGGAAAAGCCTCAGGTGCTTTTCCCTTGTGGGGAAAAACACAGCTCTTTATTTCTCTGCCCTTTATCAGGGTGGCAAGAAAACCCAAAATGTATAGCTTTAAATGCTAGCAGCTCTTATACAGTCTCATGGGCAGATGCTTCCATGTTGGTTGTTTTGGTGGAGAACAAGTTCTTTCCTTGTTGATGGTCACAGTGGGAGAGCATTATTTCCTTGCCCATGGTCCAGTGAAAAAAGAAAGCTGCCACAGCGTAGCTCTTTATATAGCTCGCCCACAGAATGGCCTGAGCCAATCAGCTTTGAGTCCAATTGTCCAATCAGGTTCAGGGGATTTGTGAAGGGTTTTGTACAAACATCCAACCAAGTTACCTTCATTTTCCCTAGATTTACCCATTTTCCCCGTTTTGGGGTTTTTGCCAATTTCCTCCCAATTTCTCCCTACACTGGGGGAGCACATTTATGTTGGTGGTCTGAACCCTATGAGTATTCAAATCCTTATGAAACTTAGAGACAATAGGCAATCTCTTTTCTTCCACTGGAATGCCATCCTCCTTTAACTACAACCTGAACATTCTATCACATTCTACAAATGATATCTTCTCTAAATACTAAATATGCCCAGTCCACCTGTTTCCAATGAGCTCACATAGGATGACAGATTTGCTTGATTTAGGCTGCAGTGTCCATCTTAGCAGGAAGCATCAGTTTTGGTGAGCACTTTAAAAAAATTTTGTGGTGTTTATGCCTGTTTAGATGTTTGTCATTTTTCAAAATCTTTTAAAGATCAGAAAACAGAAACAAATACCTCCCACATTCCTCTATAATAAATAGGTTTTTCATATTTCATTGTTCTTTTGGTTCCTTAGGGTACTTGTTTGGACTATATGTTTGGGAAGTAATTATTTTCCATTTATACTTGATTTTTATACCTTTTTATATATTTGCTCATTTTCATCTTGTTATTTTGTGTTCCTATCTAGTTGGAAGTTCTTGAAGGAAGAGATAGATAGCTCTTCTGTGTTCCCTACAAGCCTGAAATATGGTGAACCTAAGTAGAGAGGACACTCAATGAATACTGGAATCAATTCAGCTGTTTATGCTGCTAGTGGTTGAGAACTGAATATTTTACAGTAGGACGTATTCCCACCAAGCTTACCTCCAGAAAAAGTGTGTGTGTGTGTGTGTGTGTGTGTGTGTGTGTGTGAGAGAAAGAGAGAGAGAGAGAGAGAGAGAGAGAGAGAGAGAGAGAGAGAGAGAGAGAGGCTGCCTTGTGAAAATATATCAGCTTTTCCAGTATCTCATTTTTATTAGTCATTTGCCTTAATATTTTCATAAAGCATATTTGCATGAAGCAGTGGAAAGGTGGGCAGGCTTGGGCCTCTGGGCTAGGGCTATTCCTGGAAATGGATCTTCCATTTATCCTACCTGACAGAAAACTCAAGAAAATATACTAAGGTCATGGTTGTCACCAATCAGTCCTGAACACAAACAAATACTAATCTAAGGCTCCAAAACATAGAGAATAGAAGACACAGCATATTGTCAAATTCAGTCTCTAGGCTGGATTTTTCTTTTCCTTTTCTCCACAACTATTCTAATATGTCCCCACCTTTCTAAAGTATATACTCCTAAGGGAAGCAAATGAAGGCAAGAAGGTATCAAGCATCTTTCCAAGAAGCAAGTGAGAGAGTGTCTTAAATGAGGCTGGGTGCCTTTGTGGGGTTCAAGACCAAAGAGGCTGGTGAGTCTCTGGGAGAGTTTCTGGGTGCTCTGTTCTGCACAACCATCTACAAGCTCTTCAATTCTTGTATCCTTAACTACACAAAGGAAGTTAAACAATGGTATATTTACCAAGATCTGTACTACATTATCACCTTCACGTTTGGAGGCTCTTGAAGTGATTAAAATTTCTCTGGAGAATTTTCATGAAGGTAGGGAAAGCACCTGAGGATCTGTTCCTACCTATATCATATGTGACTTTGTTCATTATGAATGAGCCTCTCTTGAAAGAAATTTTCCATTGAATGTAATATAATGAACTCAGTGCTTCTATTTTAGTTTTAAAGATCAATTTTCTATTAATTTTCCATTACTGAAGAAGATATCTCTTTTTCTTAAAATTCTATTGAATATTTAGTAATTTTCATCTGGGCTTGGCCTTCATTATTCATTTACTTGAATATGAACATATATATATATATATATATATATATATATATATATATATATATATTTGTTATAACCTAGTTGACCATTAACTCAGTTCTGGTTCCACAGGGTGGTCCTTGTTGTTGGTGTTAGGTGCCATAGAGTCAGGTTCGACTCACATAAGATTTTTAATTGTTTCAGGATTGCTTAGGGAGTGGATTGCCATGTCCTCCTATTTTTACATCTTCCCACTTTTGCAGGTGCTGGCAATCGAACCCAGTTCCTCAGAGAGTCAGAAGCAGTGCCCTAACAACTGAGCTAAACTCCAGTCCCATGGGAACCTACAATATTATTGTATCATAAATAGGCACTTTGGGGATATCAAAGAAAATAATCCTTCCTCAGAGGTGATCCATAAAGTCAGAAAACAAAACAAAACACAACATACTCTTCTCAAATTTAGCCAATGTGAAAGTAGTCAGAACTGATTTCATATCCAGACATGACTGCCTGAGAAAGCTGGTACTCTCCCATGCCCAGTCTTCCCTCTAGAGTATAGACCTTAATTAGAAATGTAGGAAAATATTGAAATAAGCGATGAGAAAAGACAAGTAAAAATATAGCTAAGGGACTTTGAGATTTGGAAATGTGTTGTTTTTTTAAATCTTCGTGGGGATTAAGTTGGGGTTTTGGGAAGAAGTACAGTTATGGTGTACTGTATATTATGTCTCTGTGACCGATACATGTGTTGAGGACATAATTTGATGCTTTTAGTTCTTTAAATATTTCTTCTTAAATAAATCCATTCAGTCCATTAACCATAGTTAATGTTTTCCCACTGGTTTGTACATGTCATAGCTAAAGCCCAACGTAGACTAATGGGGAATGAAAAAGAAAAATGAGTACGTTCATGAATTATTCTCTGTTCTCACTTTAGACAAGTTAATTTTCCTCAAATGATCAGGTTCTGTCTTAATCATAGACCATTTGTGGTTATCAAGAAATAACAGTTTGTATGTTTGGCCTTCTCAGTCTTATGTTTCACACTGAAAGCCAAATTCAGTTAGGCCTCTAACACCCTATTTTAGAACACTCAATGTAGCAATCAAAATTTTGAAAAATGGATAATTCTTAGATTATAAAATTGTTCTTCCAATGAATATTGAACTAAAAGTTGAAGAAGACTGTCCTGTTAAATTACCATTCAAATATAATTGTATTAAGAGTATAAATCTTTCCAGAGGAGTCATATTAGAAATTAAGGGGGGCATATGCCACAGCAGCCTGTGTGGGCAGTTTAAACTTTACCCCTAAAACAGCCACTAAAAGTAAAGCCCCACTCCAGACATCAGAGGGTAAAGGATTATATGGTGGAATCTGCAGTATCTTTGGATTCTCTGGTACTATGAATGCATAAAAGAAATAGTGTAGGTTTTATTAGACTATTGCTTCATTGATTTTCACAGCTTAAAGAAACTTTACTGTATTTTCTTATAGCTTCACCATTTCTCTTATCTTCTATACTTACAATAAACAAAATAATGTCTCTGGACTATCTGTTGTTACTTGTCTTTTTACTTTTCTGGTGCTTTGGTCATTTGCCACACCTGGTTTCACCCTCATATTGAAATGATACTTTGGCTGTTCCTGCTGCCGTCCTCTGACAATGATGCTGTTGATTGTCCCAGCTCCCCTCTTGTCCTCACTATTTATTCCCAACCCTTTTTGGCAGCTTCTTCTATTCTTGTTTTGAGCTGTGGTTTTAAATCTTCATTCTAATACCACATGCTTTCTGTCTTCCCTTGTCTTCTCTGTTTATGGAGCTCCAAAGCTTGATATTTTTTCCAGTTATATAGATTTTTAAAAAGTCCTTTCTAAAATTTTAATGGATTGCAGTGGGAAGAGGAAGCTATCATCTATTTCCATGCTATCATGCTGAAGTGGAAATAGGAATGTAATCTTCAAAACCTTGGGAAGTTGTTTAGAAAATAAGTTTAACAGATCAGTTTGTGGGATGCCACTTATGGTTATGTATGTTGTTCACTGTACGAAGGCTTTGGCTGAGGAGGTAGGTGAGAGCCAAAGTCAAGCTCAGTTTCTTGCCACGCTTGGTATCCTGGCAGAAGGAAGCAACTATGAGGCAAGAAAGGCCCTTTTTTTCTAATTTACACAAGGATGTCCTATAGGCCAGCGGTGACCCTACCCATTCAGCTTTACATTGCATTATATATGATGATGGTTCCACAGCTGTACATCTATTTAACTCATCAAGTAATTCACTTTAAATACACGGTTTATTGTGTATTAATTTTACCTCAATAAACTTGAAAAATAAAGTGAAAAAGACTAAAAGAAGTTACATTATGCTAGTAGTGAAGTTTATCAAATGTGCTATTGGATTTATAAGGCAAATTCTCAAAGTTTTATAATTTAAAAATTGGTTGTTGTTGCTGTTGTTGAGTGCCATTGAGTCAGGTCCAACTTGGAGTGACCCCTGTACAACAGAATGAAACACTACCCAACACTGTGCCATGCACATGATCTTTTTAAATGTCCAAGCCCATTGTTGTAGCTACTGTATTTCTTCTGCCTTTGAGTCATGCCACATCAGTAAATGGAAGTTTCAGGGGCTTTACTCCATTCCCATCATTTAGGTTGACTCTACTTTGAGGAGATAACTTTTTCCTGGTCATCTTTTGAATGTCTTCCAGCCTGGGAGGCTCATTTCCCAGCACTATATTTGACAGTGCTTCTCTGCTACTCATAGGGTTTTTAATGGCTAATTGTTTCGAGAGTGGGCTGCTGGGTACTCCTCCCTAGTCTGTCTTAGTCTGGAAGTTTAGCTGAAACCTGTGCACCATGGGTGGCCCTGATGGTATCTGAAATACCAGTGACATAGCTTTGAGCATCACAGCAACATGCAAGTCCTTAAAACACAACAAACTGACAGACAAGAGGGGGACAAATTGGCTGAGATAATATAAAACCTTTACCTTAGCTGACACAGTTATTCTGAGAAAAGACAATTTTATGAACCACAGAAAGGATACTTAACAGGATATAACAACTGGCTATTAATCATCTTTTCTGAAAAAAGAAGTGATATAGTTAAGTATTTGTCTTGGATATCTCAGGGAAAGCTCTGGGTAGAGGAATAAGGTGAATAGAGCAGCACTGTGCAGCACAGTAATCATTAGTCACATGTGCTATTCAAATTTAAATTAACATAAATTGAAATAAAAGTTCAGGTTTTAGTAGATGCAGTGGCATGTACCTGAAATTGCAGTGATTTGTGGTCCTCCTGCCTCTGCCTCCCAAGTTCAAGGCCAGAGGCAGCCTGTGTAATTAAGCAAGGCCCGGTCTCAACATAAAAAATAAAAAATGGCCTAGGGTGCAGTCCAGTGGTACAGCACTTGAAAAATATGTGCAGGGTCTTGGGTTCAACCCTCAAGTACCACAAACAAGCATACAAACAAACAACAACAGAAAAAACCCACCTCAGCTCTTCAGTCATATTTACCCTGTTCAAGGGCTCAGTAGCTCCAGATGGCTAGTGGCTGCTGTACTGGGCAGCAAAGGTACAGATCTCTTATGTCATCACAGGAATCTCTATTGGACAGCACTGATAATCTCTTAATTTAGATTCTTTATATGCAAATTAGCTTATCTCTGTAGATCACTACATCAAATGAGGTTCCGAATTTTAATTGTCAGAGTCCAATGGGTTGATGGAAGGGGAACCCATTCTAAGCATAGAGTAGGTACTTGATAACTGTTAAAACTATTGGTGAATGGATGGATGAATGAAGGCTATTTGGTAAACTACTTCAATCATTCACCCATTCATTAACTTGATAAATATTTATTGAGCATCTCCCATATGCTAGGTACTGCTTAGGTGCTTAGGATTTGTTAGTAAACAGACAAAGATTACTTCCTTGTGGACCTTACATGCTGGGAGTGGGGGAATATTTTAAATAATAAGCGTAATAATTAAGTAAATCATAACACATTTTAAGGTGATAAATGCTATGAAAAATAAAAACAGAGGAATCAGAAGTACTGGGTATGGATAGGGAAAGGAATATTATAATTTTAAATAGGGTGGTCAGATTATACCTTACAGAGAAAGTGACATTTGAGTAAACATTAGAAGGAGGTATAAAATAAGTTGTGTGTATGTCCAGGCAAAGAGTGCTTCATACCGAGGGAATGGCTTGGTTAGTTATATCTAGGCCAGAGCCATGCTTGGCGTGTTGGCTAATGGCTAGGGTAGCTGAAACAGAATGAGCAAAGGGGGAGGGTATTTGAAAAAGAGGTCTGACAGGTAACAGATGGACAGGTAAGTAGGAATGTAGGCCATTATAAGAATTTTGTCTTTCATTCAAAAAAAAGTTTGGAGCAGAGAAGGAGCATAATCTGACTTAACTTTTAAAAGGCTCAGTATACTTTCTGTGTTAAGATGACATTGTAGTGGGACAAGAGAGAAAGAAGAGGAACAGTTTGTTGGAGGCTGTTGCAATATCCAGGTGAAAGTTAATGGCGGCTGGGTCTAGAGCGGTAGCAACAATTGTATTGAAAAGTGGCCAGATTCTAGACGTACTTGCTAAATATAACTATAAGTTTTGTGGATGAACTGGATGTTGATGTAAGAGAGGGAATAGTCAGACTTTGAGCCTAAGAACTTGAAGGATGGAATCACCATTAATGAAGGTGGGTACAGATATAGGAAGAGCAGTTTGCAGGTAAAACCAGAGATTGAGTTTGGGACATACTGAGTTTGCCATGTCTGTTGAACTAGAAGTAGAGAAACTGAATAGACTGCTGAATACACAAGTGCAGATTTGGGAGCACAATCTGGGATGGAAATAGTGTTACCGATAAGTAAGCAAATCTATTCTCTGTCAATGAACTGCAAGTCTTTGTATATCATAACCCGTGAACTGGCTGGCTGTGAGATAGGGTGAAAATGTCATTTTGTTCTTGGCAGGAGTTAGGAGACCTGTTGATAAGTTTTGCTTTGCAAACATTCACAAAATGTTCAGGCATTAATTTTGACTTTAAAAAAGGAAATGTTTCCTGCACGCATGGATGTTTAGTGTGCAAAGTTTTGCTGAGTTTCAAAGAAAAGACTAGCATTTTTTAAAATTTGTGTCAATGCTATGTTGGGACATATGCTCATATTATTCTCCTCTCAGCCCAATAGTATTTTTAGCAGTTGAACCCCAATTTCTTTCAATATATTTAATTTAGCGCTCCAGCACAAATAATTTCTTTTTAGTCTTAGGAAAGAAGTTCTTGGTATTAATCTGAAAGAATGATATAATGAAGTGTAAGAACTTGAGCATCAGGCCTGCGTGTCATAAAATAAGTTAATCAAACTTGTAGAGGTTTATAATCTTAAAAGGATGACATCAAGGGTCTGATGTCTTGGATTCTTATGGGCAGACATGGAACAGTTGAACATCTGTGCCAGAATGACCTCTGTGAGGCATAATATTTCCATTTAAATATTTAGACATCGTGAGAGTTTTCCATGGTTTTAATTCATAAAACATGCGATTTTTCAAAGCCACAGAAGCATAGCAATTTTTTTCAGCTGTCCCCTCCTTTTTCTACCTTACTTTTAACCCATTAATTCTTAATGTGAACATTTTCATTAGCATCTGCCTTCAGAAATACGAACATTTACATACATATCTGAATAAAAAAATGAAGTGATATCAAAAAAGTTCACTCATGAACTAGGGTCATGGAATCTAACGAAATTAACATGAATAAACTAAGATAAGAGGCATTAGATATCTTCTTCTATTACTTTAATAATGCTTTTACATATTTCCCTCTTGTTAAACCTCTGGCTGTTTTCTAGGTCAAGTATATTATAGCGCCATTGTTGTGCAGAGGAACCTTATTTTATGATTCCCAGAAAACTGCTTCAGAGGAATCATGTGAAGTAACATAGGAAACTCAATCTGTTTATTTTCAGCTGATTTTCTGTCTTAATTGAGTAATACAAAGCTGTATATTTATGTAAAAGAAAAAATATTTTGCTATGTTTACACTTGAACATGATTAGTTATTTTTCTTTCTCTTCAGTCTCACTCCCACCACACACCCATACCTACCCTCCCATACATGCCCAAGCACTGTAACTGATTATGTTACAATGTTGTTGTTGTTGTTATGTACTGTCAAGTTGGTGTCCGACTCACAGCGACCCTATGTACAACAGACGAAACACTATTGTCAGTGTTTCTCTGCTATTCATAGGATTTTTCAATGGCTGATAGCTTCTTGGGAGTGGGTTGCCAGGTTCTTCTCCAAGGCCTACAGTATCTGGTATTACGTACTAACCAGGCCCAACCCTGCTTAGCTTCCGAGATCTGATGGGATCAGATGTCACAGTGGTAAGGCTGCAGGCTAGGTTGTAATAGAACAAAGTGATTCAATGATTTCAAGTGATTTAGTTGCTTGTTTGGTATATTGGATGTGAAATAGCAAGGAGTGTCTATGTTGAACAAATCAAATTCCTTTTCTTCCTGAGATACAATTTAGGGGGAAGAGGTATGGACATGTAGGGGTACAATGACAAGCTTCAATTGTACCCTGAGAGCAGCAATCCTGCAATACACAGATACCTGGCATCATGGCACGGAATGTAGACTCTCTATTCCTGGCCTTAAAGCCCTTTGCTCACAGTCATGCTCTCTGCTCACAGATAAAATTTGTTCTCCATTGAGACAAGTGTTTCAATTTCACATTTTTGTTCACAAATAGTGCCTTCATTTTTCATTGCAATGCAACTGTGAATACCCTAGGTATTATACATGAAGTCATGTGATGATGAATAATAAACATCTGAGTAGCCACAATCTTTGACATTTTCCCCTTCCCCCACCTCAGTCTCCCAACTAAACTACTCTAAGACCATTATGAAGGATGGGATTTAGCTCAGTTGATAGAGCACTGCTCTGTAGTCTCTGAGGTCCCAGGTTCGATTCCTAGCACCACAAAAATGGGAGAAGGATGTGGCAATCCACTCCTGAGGCAATCCTGAAACAATAAGTCATTGGAAACCCTATGAGGGTCACTATGAGTGGACATGACTTGACAGCACCTAACAACAATAACAACAATGAGGTGACTGTGGCCCTGATGGAGGCAGTAAAGAAGTGGAGATGCTAGAAAGCTGACTTCTTTGGATGGAGTAAAGGGATGGAGACAGTTTGTAGAGAATGGCCCCGGAGAGCCATGGGATAACAGGGAGTAAACTCAGACTGGGTTCGGCTTGAATTTGAGAGAGAATTTTTTAGGGTTTAGAATGAAGGAGGAAAGAGATTTTTTGAAACAGCTGCTTTGCATAGATTTTTTCTTTCTGTTCCCCTCTGTATCTATACATATACATTGATACACATATGTGATTTAATTGATAAGATTTAGTGCAATTAACCTTGCTTTCAATTATTTCTGACTTTCAGCAGGATTTCTGTTAAGCTGGTACAGGTCAAGATGGGTGAACTAGTTGTTTATAGCTCACTGTCCTGATTGGACCAGTGTCCCTTCTATTTGGTGGGGGCCCCTGCCATCCCAGCTGTGCAACCCCTCCTCTGAGATTCTTTGCCCCCATCCCCAAATCCAGAAACCAGAAGGTTCAAGCCTAGTGTTTCAGGGGCCCTCATGACCTCACAATAGCTGGCATCTATTCTGGTTTTTTGTTAAATATTTAAAACATAATGTCTGATTGTGACATAACCAAAGTTGGGCCCTAAAGATGTCAGAGACAAGGAAAGGGCAGGTCCATGTAGGCTTCACCACTGATAGGGATAGAAAGAGAAGTATTGAAAGTATGGGAGCAAATATGGAGCCGGAACAAGGTGACTGAAGGGTGCAGGAGGAACGGTGGACACAGGCCAGGGAAGGGCACTATGAGCACGCATCCCCATGCCTCGGGTGGCCGAGTGTTTGCCTCTCTCCACTTGAAAGTTCTTGTAGGTACCTTTGAGAGAATGCTTCCTGTTGCCCCCACCCCCACCCCATGCTTGTTCTCTCTACCTGCCAGTACTTTCAGTTGTGCACACACCTTATCTGTGTCCAAGTGGTGCTCAGGAAAAATCCTTGAATGTTTGTTTCCTAATGTGCATCTCCAGGCAGCTTAGTGCGTAGGACCTGGAGATTACCTGATATATCACCTTCATTTTGCAAGTGAGAGAACAACAGAGGTCTAAAGAAATTAAACAATTGCCTTATATCCCTGAGAGCCAGCCATGATTCTTAGTATCCTCTAGGTCTCTAGCTGCAAGTTTCCTATGAGGCCTATTACATAATCAGGACAGACTTTTCCACTGATCTGTGCTTTGAGAATAATGGATTCAGTCTACCTCTTTATTCAGTCTGTAGATTTAGAAAAATATTCTTAATAGTATGTTGAATGAAAAAACACATAGGATCCCACTTAAAATATGTGTGAACATAACTTTAGAGAAAGGAAAAATCCCATGTGCAAGCCAATACATGTTCTTCTGTGATGATATACAGAGCAGTAAAAGAATGGATTCTGGAGTCCGACATGCTTGGGTCCAATTCTAGCACAGCAATGTTTCACAAGTTGCTTCACTTCTCTGCTTCAGATTCTTCATCTGCAAAATGGGAATGATAATGGTATTATTTTATAGGTTAGGTCTGATGATTATGCAAGGTGACTTAGAGCAATTGCTAGCTGCTAGCACATAGTAGGGCTCCACATATAATTTATATATATATATATATATATATATATATATATATATATATATATGCACACACATACATACACACACATATGTAGACTGAGATTCTCTATATGTCAGATTCAAAGAGTAGGAGAGACTTGATTTCTTGGATTTGATGAGATGATTTGTTCAAAAGTGAGAGGTCAGATAGAGAGACCCATGGGGGTTATTACAGTAAGCCCCACATGAGTTATGTATTCAACATCTTTGCTACAGAAAAAACTTGAAAGTTTAAAATATTTCTTCATAAATCAGCTTGTTTGGGGCAGTTCTGTTTTTATCAGTACTATATTTTATCTCCCTAATAAACAAATTATGTCCATCAAAACTGGGAAAAAAGAAAGCTAATAACCATTCTACTTCAATGGGTTTGTTCTGTAACACTCAGAAAAGCCATCTGTTTTAGTGTCTTCTGGCCCTTTTGCCTTGCTTATCTTCTGAGATGAGTTGCACAAAAACACATAATTAGGATTGGCAATCATAGTGGAATCTTGGAAATTGAGGATGAAGCCCCATTCCCAACTTCAGTA
Source organism: Pedetes capensis (assembly GCA_007922755.1). Taxonomy (NCBI): domain Eukaryota; kingdom Metazoa; phylum Chordata; class Mammalia; order Rodentia; family Pedetidae; genus Pedetes; species Pedetes capensis. The sequence continues at coordinate 54,676 of VMDO01005562.1, forward strand.
TTGAAATCAAACCTCAGTGGAAAATGAAAATCATTTTCATGTCTATAATTCTGACAATCATTTCACTCTAAGACAGCTAAAATTCCATGGTATTTACTTTATAAAATAATTTCTTGATCCCAAATTCTCACCTACAAAAATGATTTACTATCTAATGTTACTCCTAGATAGAATTCAACTCTGTACTATAGGACATAATAGATTTCCTCCAAAACAATCTTTAAATTCTTTTTAAAAACATGTTAATGCACATAAATGACCTCATCATCGAAAATGTGTGTAATACCTAAGGGCCTTTAGAATAGTGGACAGCTGACTTTCTTCTAAGGGGGCTACTATATCCTGGAAAGAGTGTCATTCTGCTCTTTATCTTTCATGTATTTGCTGAGAGTTGGCAAAGATGTTTTGCTGATTTTCATTAGCTTGATGTACCTCATTCTTCCTGAAGAAGGTTGCTGATGAGCAGACCATGTCAAATACATAATGGGCTTCCAACCAAAGAATCCTAAGTCATGCTCCAACTTCCTGGGCTGGGGAGATTTTCTATTATCTTTAGGGAGACAGCTAATGGCAGAAGGATTCTGGGGACTCTTAGTCATAGGATCATTGCTATCTCTTGTTGGCTCTGGTTGGGCCTAAGTGCTTTTGAAAATTAGAGCCAGGAATCAGTAGCATTTCCTTTCTCAAAATAACATTTGATTTAAATTACTGGTAATAACTTACTTGAAGGGATTAATGTAAATATTTGGGAAAGTTGGCTACCAGGAAATATATAAGTGCCTTGAAGATTCTGAAAATTATCTTGTAATTCCTTTGGGAAAGTGTGTGTGGGTAACCTAAATCTTAAGAGACAGGAACTATTTGACAAAGTGTAAGACTAAAAATGAGATGCATCCTTTTAAAATCAGTGCATTGAAAAGGCAAAAGAAAATTATGTGTCTGTAAGAGAATGTGGATGTTAGTGTAAATAACAATGATAGAGTAGATGTTCCAGGAGAGCACTAAAAAACAGTCAGTTCAGAGATTAATTATGCCAGATCTAGTAAGGGCAAGAGCTGGACAACTGAGCTGCACCCCCAGCCCATTTTTTTTTTTTGACTTTTTTGAGACAGGGTCTCTCTAAATTATGCAGACTGCCTCTGGTCTTGAACTTGCGGTCCTCCTGCCTCTGCCTCCTAAACCACTGGGATTACAGGCATGTGCCACTGCACCTGGCTAGTAAGGGCAATTTTAATGGCAAAGTTTTATATTCTGATTCTTCTACAATGATTGAATGATAAAGTTGAGGGAGTTAACAAGGAAATGAGAAATTCTCCTATCTTCCCAATATAATATGCCCTTTTAAAATTCATCTTTAAATTTCATGTAAAATTTTTTAGTAGGTTGAGTATCTCCTTGGTTAGACAATATGATTAAAGCAATTATTCCGTTTTCGTCCAGTCTTGCCAAAAATTCATACTAGTAATTAAAAACATGCTGAATGAAAAGTTTAAAAACTGCATTTAAGAAAAATCAGCTCATAAGTTAAGAAAATATTTCAATAAGTTGTGGCAGGGAATCACTGCAGACACTCACAGAAGAGAAGTAGTAAAAATTGATCTGTTAAAATAAAAGCAAGCAGAATCAGAGACAGTGTATAGTGTCATTAGGTTCTTAGGTCATTAGATTATCTTGGCTGGCTCTTTACTTAGATGAGCCATGTTGCTTGCTTTGGGGCCTCTAAGCAAACTTTATGTGGCAAGAATTGACGTATGAATACATTTTCAGTACACCACTAAGTGTTATTTCACAGGCCTCTGACATTTGGCCAGCCCCCAGATAATCTCTACTAGGTTTCATCAATGCCTGCATTTTCCTTTTGTAATTCTTAGTAACTTCTTTGCGTGACTTAAATTTAAGCAGTTTCTCCACATGCAAGAGCAGAGAGATCTTTGGAAAAGGAAAGCTAAGCTCTCCCAAAGACCCAAACAGTGTATCTTTGTAGGAAAAGAAAAAAAAAAAAAAAAGAAAAAAGGAGAAAGAAAGAATAGACATGATCAGAGCTCATTCCAGACTAGCATTTTCACTGTTTTTTTTTTTTCCCCTTTCCTATAAATAAAGTTAGGAGCAGGGAAAAAGTTCTAGAAAAACATTTGAACGAAAATTATATCCCAAACCCTATACCTTTCTCTTCCTCTCAGCCAGAGGCCACCCAGAGTCTTGATTGATGTTCTCTATTGGAGCCATCTGAAGGAATCCACTGTTGGATAGCTTAAGTGTATCTACTTAATAGGTAGTGTTTCCGGGCCACACAGAAATGGAACCAGTTTTCTGAGTTTGCCTCCAAGTTGACCAATTTTGAAAGTAATTAGCTATGAGACTTACAACAAGCCGCTTTAACTCCTCCAGACCTTCTGTTTTTCTCTGATAAAAAGAAGAGGGCAAGGATGAGAGCCTGGCTCAGTTGTAGAGCATGTGCTTAGCATGTATGATGCCCTGGGTTTAATCCCTAGCACAAAACCCCCCAAAATAAGCCAAAACAAATGAACAACAAATCTAAACCAAACAAACAACTCTCCTGACCCCCAGTAGATTAAATGTTCTCAAAGGTCATTCTAGATCAAGATTTCTCAATCTCACCATTATTGCCATATGGACTGGATAGTTCTTTGTTGAGGAGGTCTGCCACACACATTGTAGGATGTTGAACAGCATGCTTGGCCTCTATCTATTAGATGCAGTAGCATTTTCACTAGTTTTGACACCTAAAAATGGCTGTAGATAGCAGCAAATATCCCCAAGGAATAAGCTGAAAGACAAAATATAGGATGCTCTGTTAAATTTGAATATCAGAATGAGAATGAATACTTTTTTGCGTTACTATGCCTGGGATATGTAATAGGATGTTGTTGTTGTTGTTAGGTGCCATCGAGTT
>VMDO01005562.1:57689-110554 GCA_007922755.1 Pedetes capensis
TTGTTGCAGACACTGTGTTAATCCATCTGGTGGAGGGTTTTCCTCTTTTCTGTTGACCTGCCACTCTTCCAAACATGATGTCCTTCTCCAGGGATTGTTCTCTCCTGACTACATGTCCAAAATATGTAAGATGCAGTTTGGCCATTTTTGCTTCCAAGGAGCACTCTGGTTGTACCTCTTCTAGGACAGATCTGTTGGTACTTTTGTCAGGGATGTACTGATACTAAAAACTTGTTTGTTCTTTTTTCTGGAATTCAGATTTAACTGAGCATCCTATATATTTATTTGCTAAACCTGGCAACCTTACTGAGGTGAGGTACAAAATCACTCTCTCCTCTATTCCATTGAGGAACTACTATTCTGTGTAAAAAATTTAAGAAATATATGATTCTGTTCTTCCTAAAGTCTTCTGGGTTATAGTAATGATAGGGATCGGTCAGGTTTTCATTCAATCGTATACATTAATTAATGAATTTTTTGAAACAGGGTCTCATTATGACACTTAAACTGGTCTTGAACTCATAGCAGTCCTGCCTCAGCCTCCCCAGTTCTGGGATTACAGGTGTGTGTCATGATGCCTGGCTTAAGATCAAATGTTTAGAAAGCTTTCTATTTAGTTAATATTGTATTCATAGAAATATTATTCTAAAATATAATATTTTTAAAAAGTTTTACAATACAGATGCCAGACAATGGCCATTCCTTTTAGCCATTGCTGATTTCCCTCTGGGAAGACTAAACATGTGCTGAGGGTGTTAATAAACAGTGAAAGCAGGGTTGGGGAGGCGGTGGGAAGAGAGAGAGGGAAGTATGACTTGAAAGAATTAGATATTTTTAAAAAGCATTATGGACGAAACCATAACTTTGTTGAACTTATTGTGAATAACACTGATAAAGGATACTCTTTTTCAGTCCCAGGGCATTTTGGGCTTTTAACCCTGTCCTGATTTTAGGACTTTTTACAACCATCCATATTACATAAAGTGGAAAGGTTGCCACAGGTAGCTGACTCTTTCTCCCTTCTACTTTAAGCTCTTGAGAAGTTACAAATAAAGAGAACAGTTCTGTAAAGAAGTGTGCAGGAGGCCAGGCGTGGTAACCTGCACCTCAGCACTCAAGAGGTTGACGCAGGAAGATACTGAATCTGAGGCCAGCCTGGGCTACATAATGACACACTGTTGCAAAATAATGATAATGATGATGATTTTTGTTGTTAGGTGCCGTTGAGTCGGTATCCGACTCACACCGACCCTCTGTGCAACAGGGGAAACACTATTGTCAGTGCTTCTCTGTTGTTCATAGGGTTTTCAATGGCAGATTGATTTTTGGGAGGGGGTTGCCAGGTCCTTCTCCCAAGCCTACAGCTTCTGGTGTTCCCAGGAGGTCTCCCATCCAGGTACTAACCAGGCCCGACGCTGCTTAGCTTCCGATATGATGGGATCGGATGCCACAGGGCTACAGCTGCAGGCTGATGATGATGATGATGATGATGATGATGATGACGATAATTTTAAAAAGTGTGCATATGAGCAAGTAGATGATCAAATGAAAATGAGATTTAGTTTCTTGTCTTTCTGTTGTGCCAAACTTGACACACTGTTCTTTTCAACTTGAGCCAGATTCATCTGACCAGTTTATGACCTAGAATTTTTTCCCTTGGAATTTCCTGTGTTCATGAGATCAGAGCTTTGAAGACTTAGCATAAAGATGAGAGAATCTTTAGGATGTTGAGACTGGGAAAATATGGCAGCAATAACTGTAGGTCTGGAGTGCTTATTGGTACTAAAGAACAGAAAAATATTTTATCCCTGTAATTAAAAAAGTTTTTTTTTTTTTTTGTCGGTATTGGGGGTTGAACCCAGGGCCTTGTGCAAATGCTGGACCACTGAGCTGCACCCCCAGCTTATTATTTTTACTTTTTTTTTGAGACAGGGTCTCACTCAGTTACACAGACTTCCGTTGGTTTCGAACTTGAGATCCTCCTGCCTCCGCCTCCCAAGCTGCTGGGATTACAGGCGTGCACCTTGTGCAGCATTAAAGTTTTTTTTTGTTGTTTTTTTTGTTTTTTAATTTTTGAATGTTTGCTCTAGGCTAAGCAGCACAAAATTGTTCATTTTTTTATACAAAGTTCCAAATCTTTTAGAAAAAGAATTCAGGTAAACAGGAAGAAAGTGGCAAAGGGAATATGAGATAGAGAAAGAAAAAAAACTTTGAATAAGTATGTCTGGAAATATAGAGTGGGACATACTTATATTAAAACCTACTCATTCTTCATCTGACATTCAGATTTAACTGAGCCCCCTGTAGGCTTATTTTCTAAATCTGGCAAATAAACATATGTAAACTATATGCTAGATGCTAAAAGATTATTCCCATATTTGATGTTCTAGGAGTTCAGAGGACATACTGTTTCTCACATTGTGTGCCTCAGTCTCAGCATTATTGATGTTTTGGGCTGGATAAATCTGTCTCATGGGGGCTGTCTTGTGCATTATAGAATGCTTAGCAGCAACTCTGGCTTTTACTCATAGATGCCAGTAGTACCTCCTTTCCCTTTGTGACAATCAAAAATGTCACCAGACATTGTCAAATGTACCCTGGAAAGGAAAATCTCCCTGGTTGAGAACCACTGGTCTAGTAGTGTATGGTGACATGTCTTCAAAGAGATAGCATTTGAGAGGATGGGGATGTAGCTTGGTAGTAGAGAGCTTGCATAGCATGTGCAAAGCCCTGGGTTCATTTCCCAGAAGCTAGTGCACATGCGCGCACGCCGCGTGTGCACACACACACACACACACACACACACACACACACACGAGGGAAGTGGAATGAGGAAAGATGGCTGGGTAGAAAAGTGATGGGTAAGTTTGGGCAATAGTAGTCAGATGAATTTAATTATATATTTAGTGTTCATATAGGAAATAGAATTGTAAAGTTCTTTAAGAAATAGAACATATTTTGTAACTGCCTATGCCCATAGCTCTTAAGTCATGTGCTTTATAATGTTTTAGTCAACTATAGACCAGATCTACAATGATGGTCCATAGGATTATAATAGAGCTGAAAAGTCACCTAGTGCCTATATAATGTTTTGGCACAATGAATACATTACACATGTGTTTGTGGATCCTGGTATAAACAAACCTACTGTACTACCAGTTGAAGAAAAGTATAACACATGCAAATATGTCTAGTACATAATACTTGATAATTATAATAAAATTGTTATTATTGGCTTATGAGTTTACCATACTACTTGTTATTATTCTAGAGTGTATTCCTACTTATAAAAAATGTTTACTGTAAATTGGTATACCGCATAATACTGGTAGCAGGGTTATACATCTTGTGTTTATTGGGCCTCTTTATTACATCAAGAGGCCATGTTGAGTGATGGACCTACCCCATGTAGCTTCATGTAAACTCACTTGCTGATGTTAGCATGATGGAGAAATTGTCTTCCAACATATTCCTCAGAACAAATCTGTGTTGGCAAGCAACCTGTGACTGTACTGTCTTGCTCTTAGTGGCAGTTGAACAATTAATAGTTAACATAATTTTTCTCATATCAAGATGAGAAAGACTGGAAAGAAAATCTAAAAGGTGAAATGTTTTCTGGTGGGCAATAGAGAGCCCTTGAAGGTTTGTTGAGTAAGGAAACAACATTATTTTGAGGAAGTCAAGCTGTTCTGAGGCCAGTTTTCTCACTGATGAGATAAAGGAATTGGAATTGAAAAGAATAATATTAATGACCTTTAAAAAGTCTCTGTATTTTATGATTTACAAAGCACCTTTGCCTGCATTTTCTGTTTTGATTGCCCCCAAATCCATCATCAATCACATAAATTATTTTTTCTTTAGTTATTTTCCTTCCCAACCAACACCAGTACTTGGACATTGGAGTGAAATGGGCTTTGAACATATTTCATGCTATGTAACACCCCCCAGCCCCAAATCCCCAAATCTTCACAATTTTATTTTCTTCACCCCTCAAAATATGATGTCATCGGGGGAGCTGAGCAGCTGTTCACCTCATGGGTAAAGATGCAACATTCTGTCCTTGGCAGGGAGGGGTGTCAAAACCTGGGCTCCTTTCTGGGTCTGGGATCTGGCCTCCAAACATTTCCTTTTGCCTCCTCAGATGAATAGGGGGCACTGTACGAAGTTTAAAAGAGCTGTTTGTCATTTCACTTTGGCATTGTCCCCTCCACAATCTCTTGACAGTCTGTTTGTGGTACCACAGGATTAGTCTTTGACCACTCTGTTCTTTCCATCCTCAAAGAGCCCACATGGCTTTTTTCCCAATGCTCCCACCTCCCAGGTGCTCTTTCTATTTAGGATCTCATCTTGTACTGCACAGAAGTTGCATAATTTAGGCTGTTATGCGGTAATTGACAGCTCTTCTCCTTGCCCCCCAAACAAACATCTCTTATTCTTTAGATTTCCCAATATCTAACTGATTTTAGGACTAAGATGAGAATAAATTAGTTCATCCAACAAAATTGAAGGGGTAATTAGAAGAAAACTCAATTATGGCACAAAATCATTTTGTTAGGTGCTGTTGAGTTGTGTCCGACTCATAGCAACCCTCATAGGGTTTTCAGTGACTGTTTCAGGATTGCCATGGGAGTGGATTCACACGTCCTTCTCCCAGTTTTGCAGTGCTGGGAATTGAATCCGGGATCTCAGAGACTTACAGAGCAGTGCTCTACCAACTGAGCTAAATCCCAGCCCATGGTACAAAATAGTTTCTGCTAAATTGAAAATATTGACGAATGAATGATTGTCAGTGTGTCCTAGATCTGGTCATCAGGAAATCAGGTCTGCCTAAGAAAGTTTTAGAGTTGGAATTGAGAGTGGTAATAGCAACTACCTCAAAACTCCTTTTTGCTACCCTAGTTTGGTGGCTCACACCTATAACTCCAGCACTTGGGAGGTTGTGGCAGGAGGATCATGAGTTTGAGGCCAGCCTGGGCTACCTAGGAAGAACACCCTCTCCTGCTACCACAAAACAAATGAACAAAAACCCTACCATTTTGCTTCACAATTTGCACAGTACCTTTGCCTGCATTTTTAACAGAAGAAAAGACTGAGCTCTGTGGAGTCCAATTAAATTTTTTGAGTTAAGTCCATAGTTCTAATTATGAGTATTTCATGCAGTTGTTCTCTGTTATTACTATTTATTGTAGACAATTTCTTAAATATTCCCACACTTTAATCCCCAACCTCCATGAATATTGTATTATGTGACAAAAGAGACTTTGCAGATGTGGTTAGGGTTTTGAATCTAAGAGGAGGCAATTATCCTGTATCATCCAAGTGGTCCCAATGTAATTCCATGCATCCTTAAAAACAGACAATTTTCAGCCAGGCACTGTCTTGAACACCTGTAATTCCAGCTATTCAGGAGGCGGAGGCAGGGGAATTTGAGGCCAAAGGCAGCCTGTGCAACTTACCAAGATCCTGTCTCATTGTAAAAGAGTAAAAAATAGGCTGGGAGTATCGCTCAGCAGTGGAGCACTTGCCTAGCATGTGTGAGGCCCTAGGAAAATCCCAAACTAGTACTGCAAAAAAGAAAAAAGAAAAAGAATGCAGAGAATCTTCTATAACAGAAACCAAGAGAGATGTAGTAAAAGGAAAAAGCACTCAGATTTCTAGCATGAGAAGGATTCAGTGTACTGTTGCTGGTATTGAGATGTAGGAGTCTTATGTCTGAGGATCAAGGAAAGACCTGTGGGAGGTTAGGGCCTCCCAGGTGACACTCAGCAAAGAAATAGGGCCGTCTGTGCTTCCAACTGCAAGGAACTCAATTTTTAATGCCCTTGGATGCAGGTTCTTTCCCATTGCCTTCATAAGAAACACAGCCTTGCAGCATGTTGATTTCATCTTTATGAGACGCTAAACAGAAGAACCAGCTGAGTCATGCTGTACCTGGACTTTTGACCCACAGAGAATGTGAGATAATAAATGGGTGGCTTTTTAAACTATGAAGTTTATGGTGATTTGTTATGACAGCAATTGAAATAAATACAGTGTTTCTGTGTTCATTACTGTCACCACCACCGTCATAATTTATGTGGGTTTGCATCACATATGACATGACACCATGTACTAGGCTCTGTCACTAGATTTTTAAGCTCTTGAGGACATGGATCTTTCTTTTTCTGTCTTTTAAAGCTGTCACCTTTATATCCCTAACATCTCTAATAGCTTTTAGTACATACCATGTGCTCAATACATATTTCTTGAATGATTGAATAGGGATACTAGAGAATTTTCAATATTATCCCTTTCCTTAAAGGAGTTTAAAAATCTCAATGTAAAAAGAGAACCCCAAAATAGAAAATATGCTTTGAGAGTAGAGATAATGCAAACTTTGGATTTCTAGAGGGATAGAGCTTCCAGTGAATTGAGGTGGAGATAGATTTCATGGAGGAGGTAGACCTTCAGATAAGAGCATAACTTATGAAATCAAAGCAAAGGGAAAAGGCAGAAGCAAAAGAAATAGCTCTACAGTCTGCACAGGGTGATAGAAGATGACCAGCTGAAGTATGTACCTGTCTTGGCGTGAGCTGGTGGTAAGACTCCTCTGCTATGCATAGCCCCGGCCTTGGTGGGAATTATGGTGCACATTTTATAGAACAGTACACCCCCACCCCCACACCGGGACTAGGCTGTCCATCCCCTTATTACTTATCTGTCTTTTCATTTTTTGTCTCTTTTTCTCATAAAAATATAACAAGTAAATAATAGGTGATATAATACCTAAGTATTATATCTTACTTTAAAAAAAATAAATTTTACTGCAAAAGTAATACATATTCACTATTGAGTTTGTTGTTGTTAGGTACCATCGAGTTGGGTCTGACTCAGCAACCCTATATACAACAGAACAAAACACTCCCTGACACTGTGCCATGCCTGGTAAGCACTATGTCAGTGCTTCTCTGCTATTCATATGGTTTTCAATGGCTGATTGTTTCGGGATTGTTTTGGGAGTGGGCTGCCAGGTCCTTCTCCCATTTTTGTGGTGCTGCGGATGGAACCCAGGGCCTCAGCGAGCAAAGCAAGCACTCTACCAACTGGGCTATATACATTTTTACCATCCATAAATAACTGCTGAATAGTTTAATGTATCTTCCAAATTTTCTCTTATGAATAACTTAGATACTATAGTCACAAAATTAGATAGAATTTTGTATTTAATATTGATTTTCTGTGATTTCCCAAGAAATGAATAAACAATAACTTATGTAATAATTCCTTCATTATGGTAATCTCATATGTTTCCAGTGTTGTCGAAATTATTTATTTACAAAGACTTTAGTAAAAATTCTTGTTAATAAATTTCTTGTTGTACTTCTTATATCTTAAGGATGAAGCCTAAGAAGTTTGGATAATTAGATCCAAATGAATAGCTATTTTTAAAGTTATGTATGCAATCTGTCAAATTACTTTGCAGAAAGAAAATGAAGAATTTGTTTTCGACTTGACAGCATTTAACAGCAATTAACAGCCTCACACCAATTGATATTTTTAATGCATTGTGTATAGGGTACTTAACTCATCATACCTTTACGAGCATTTAGTTTTGTAACTCTTTGTTAATGATATTTTATTGTCATTTTGCTTGAAATTTCATTGATTTTTCTAAATTCACTTTTATCTATGTATGAGGTTAAATGTGTTTTCATGTCAGGGTGGAAATTTATGTGTCTTCTTTGTGAATTACTTATACTCTTGGCCTACTTTTCTGTATATTATACTCTTGGCCTACTTTTCTGTATATATTTCCATTTTGTGGTTTTTTTATATTGACTTATAAGTGTTCTTTTTATAGTTATAGATACTTATATTAGTGATTAATCATCAGTATATTAGAATATATTAGTACATAGTACTTGCAAGTGGTATTTCCATTTTATGGTTTGCCTTTGAATTTTGTTCGTAATGTTTATGCAGACCAACTTTCCAAAGGAGTACCTCAACTTAAACAAGGCAAACCAATGGCTTGTTCTTTTGAAATTATTGTGTAACATGTGGTTCTCTCTCAATCCCTGTCACTTAATTCTATTCCTGGTGCCACTACATAGAACCAGAAACCTACTAGCATTTGGGTTTATATTATTTCCAAAGTGGCAAAAATTGATTACATTACTTATATGAATATGAGTAAGTATTTTGTGATAGTTTAAAAAGCACATAAATGAATTCTCCTTTAGAATAATCAAATATATAGACCTAAGAAGAGGGCATGGAACCAGGGATGTCATTGCTGATGTCAGATGGACATTAGCTGAAAGCAGAGAATATTAGAATGATGTTTATGTCTTATGACCATGCAAAGGCATTAACTGTGTGTTTCACAACGAATTATGGATAACATAATGGCAATGGGAATACCAGAGCCTTTAATTGTACTCATAAGGAATCTGTACATGGACCAGGAGGCAGTGTTTCGACCAGAACAAGGAAACACTGCCTGGTTTAAAGTCAAAAAAGGTGTACGTCAGGGCTGTATCTTTTCACTGAACCTCTTCAATCTCTATGCCGGGCAAATAATCTGAGAAGCTGTATTTTATGAAGAAGAATGTGGTATCGGGATTGGAGGAAGTCTCATTAACCACTTGTTATGCAGATGACACAACTCTGCTTGCTGAAAGTGAAGAGAATTTGAAACATCTACTGATGATGATTAAAGAACACAACCTTCAATATGGATTGTGTCTCAACATCAACAAAACAAAAATCCTTACTACTGGGTCAGTACACAACATCATGATAAATGGAAAAAGATTGAGGTTGCCTGAGGTTTTGCTTTACTTGGTTCCACAATCAACATTCATGGAAGCAGCAGTCAAGAAATCAAAGGACACATTATATTGGGAAAAGCTGCTGCAAAAGATTTCTTTAAAGTGTTAAAAAGTAAAGATGTCACATTGAAGATGAAGGTGTGCCTGTCTCCTGCCATGATATTTTCAATTGCATCATATGCTTGTGAAAGCTGGACATTGAATAAGGGAGACAGGGGAAGAATTGATGCTTTTGAATCATGGCACTAGAGATGAATATTGAATATACCATGGACTGCCAAAAGAACCAACAGATCTGTCCTAGAAGAAGTACAACTAGGGTGCTCTTTGGAAGCAAGGATGGCTAGACTGTGTCTTAGGTATTTTAGACATGTAGTCAGGAGGGACCAATCCCTGGAGAAGGACATCATATTTGGGAGAGTGGCAGGCAATGAATAAGAGGAAGACCCTCAACTAGATAGATTGACATGGTGTCTGCAAAAATAAGATTAAACATAAAAAAAATCCTGTGCCTGCCACAAAATTAGGGAGTGTTTCATTCTGTTGTACATAGGGTCTATATGAGTCAGACCTGACTTGAGGGCACCTAACAACAACAATACACAGAAATATGTGCATTTTAACCTGGAGTAATAGTTTCTAACTGGTTATCATATCACTCTTTAGTGAAATTCCAGATTTCACTGGTTATTTTGATTACTTTGAGCATAGACACTCATTTTTAAGTTAGCTATAAACTGGGAGTAAAAGTTTCAGAACTTTTGCCACAGCAACCAAATAATCATCATATTTTCTTGACTTTATTTCCTTCCCTGTTCTACTCTTGTTCAGTTTTAATCAACTTTATGTTTATCTAGTCTACTTAGACTTATTTATTCATTTATTTATTTATTGGTACTGAGGATGGAACCCAGGACCTTTTACATGCTGAGCACACACTCTACCTCTGAGGTTTTTTTTTTGTTTTTTTTTGTTTTTTTTTTGTGTGTGTGTGTGTGTGTGTGTGGTACTGGGGGTTGAACCTAGGGCCTCACGCTTGCATGCTTTGCAAGTACTGGACCACTGAGCTGCACCCTCAGCCCATTTTTTGTTTTAGTTTTTGAGACAAGGTCTCACTAAGTTATGCAGACTGCCTCTGGTCTCAAACTTGCAATCCTCCTGCCTCTGCCTCCCGAGCTGCTGGGATTATAGGAATGCGCCACCACGTCCGGCTTACCTCTGAGTTTTGGCCGCAGTCCTGGGATCTATTCTAAAGAGATTTATCTGTTATCTTATATAGTAGTAGCACACAATCGTTTTTCATTTAAAAATAATTGAGAGCAGAAATGCTAAATGCATATCCTTGTGAATGGGAAGTCTGATCTGTAGTAGAGGTGGGTTGAGTGATGTATCAAGGATTCTGAGAATGTAGTTAGGCTCAGAGCTGAAGGGTGCCACAACTGATTAGTGATCTAGAGCAGGCAAAATTTATGCTGTAGGTTTACCATCCGGGTTAATATAAATTTAATTAATTGAAATTTTAATTATAAACAGAACTTTCAAATTTATTTAGAGTTTGGCATGCTAGCTTTTTTTTTTTTTTTAATAGGGTCTCACTATGTAGTCTAGGGAGACCTCAAACTCATGATTCTTCCACCTTATCCTCCTGAGTCCTAGGATTATGGGTGTGTCCCACCATGCTCAGCTGGAATGTTGTATTTGGAGCAAAATTACAGAGACATTTTCTCTCAAATATGTGGAAGTGTCACGTTATTTGCAGAGACTAGTTTTCAGTAAGAATAATTTGATGTTGTAATTAGTTTTATCTTTTCTGCTTGAAAAATGCCCATAAAAAATCCTGAGGAAATTTCCTTTCTCCCATATTACACCTGGTTTGATTCCTTCAAAGTCTCAGTGTTTAAAAATAGGAAAAGAAGAATGACAAATTTGGATATATTTAGGTTTTTGTGTACAGCTTGTTTCTAAGATGGAGGTTTAGTACATGCAGCCTCCCCTGAGTATTTAGCTAAGGGCACACTATAGAGATTTTGACCTACAGTTGACAAGGAAAGATTTTTTTTTTTCAAAATTTCCTTGATCAAACCCCCATATATCTAAAAGGCAAAAATAATTTGATCTCCTGTTAGTTTTCATTAACAGCTTTTAAAATTCAATATTGTTTATTCCCTGATTAGGGATGATGATTAGGGAATTTCAGCTTTTCCCATGAGTATTTAAAATCATCTCACCTTGGAAAATAAATTTCATGCTTATAAATCCAATAAAGGAGAATTCTATCTTTAAATGGTGATTGGAATCACAACCTCTCCCCAGCCTCCTGCCCTATTCCTTTAGGTGATCTTGACCGCATTCAAAATTCTTCTGAGATTTGAAAAACCAGTTAACATATCTGTTGAGCTACAGCTTTCATTGAAAATTCCTTTTATAGACAAGTAAATGGAAGAAAAGTCTTTGATGGGGGGTGGGATGGAGGGAGGAAGCGCATAAGAGGGTAAGGGGGAACCTATATGAATAATGTATGACAAAATGTGTATATGGAAATGTCACAATGAAAAGCCATGTCAGAATGAATCATATTAAGGTGTACATTGAAAATTTCCAATAAAAAAGAAAAGGAGAATATTAAACTATATGTTTTGTTTAAAAAAAGAAAATTCTTTTTATTGATTACAAGTCAAGAAGATAAATATTTATTGTAACTTATTTTCAGAGAAATAAGTATTAAGGTTTATTACTAGTGTTTCTTATAGAAAAAGTATAAAAAGCTACTTTTTAATGTTTATAGCCATTTTATTTCTTCTTTCTCAGTGACACTCAAACTTTGTTTTAGCTAAAAATATGCATAAGCTCTTAATACCACTCAAGTTTATGGACTTTTTCATACCAACTTTGTGTTTTAGTGATTTCTTTTTTGGTGTTGACTAAACACCTCCTATGAATAATATGCTCCTTTTTTGGTGGCAAGTTGTCTCCTCCCTGAGGTTTGGTGACTTCATTTGATAGAATACCAATGTTAACCAAGGCAATGAACATTGAATATTTAAAAACCCAAAGGGAAGGTGTTTTAAATGACTGGTCAGAATCTTGGCACTGGATATTTAGAAAGCAACTGGCTCAATTAGCTGAAATGTGCCACATTGGGCGTAAAGAATCTGATTCCCCAACCATAGAACTGGTAGAATGTTGTGTACCCAGTTTCCATTTGCTGGGGAACGTCACCCTTGGCTTAGGTGCAGTGAAGGATTCATCATCTTTCCTGGTGGCACTGGGGCAAACCAAGGTTAGTCTCCTTTTATTGCCAGGGAGAGATTGATGGTTATGGGAAGAAACTATGCAAGAGTTGGCAGTGGTAGCTTCCCGGAGCTTTCAGGTTTGTCCAAGTGAAAGTCAAGGGGTGTGAACCCAGGTAAACTAAATGTTTACCACTGAAGAAGCCACTGTGAATTTGAAGCTGTTGAAGTGCCAGGCACACTCACAGGGAGGCTGCCATTGTACACAGCGCAGACTCTGTGAATGGCTGAAATGCAAGTAAGCTCATGGATGCTTCAGACTAAACCTGCAAGAGGGAGATTCTACTAAGATGGGAGGTGGTGACATCTGTAGCATTCAATTAGTAAGAAATACAGTTACGGCACTGTAGAGAATTTGGGCTCTGCCTTGTTTGGTATATGATCTTGTCATATTTTATAATGATTGTGGCTATAGACACTATCTCCCCATAGTGATTAGCAGAGTACATGCCTTCAGCTGTGAAAAGGACTTAAATAATGAGCAGAACAAAGGAAGGGTTTATTCTCATAAGAATATAACTATAGTGATGGCTTTAGAATGTGAAAAATTTTGTGAGTTTTGAAAACTGGGTAATTATAAGTAAAAACCTTTTGATTTAAACTTTGTCTTTGTACTTTGATGTCTGGTTATATATTTAGAAATTAGTCCTTAAAGCAGTCTGATGTATAGTCACTCTCTAAATCTTACAACAAATATAGTCTAATATTTAGAAAGCTTCCAATTTGTAGGATTCAGCAAAATAATGAGCTCATGACATTGGTGGGGTCAGATAGTTTGTTGTTGTTAGTAGATACCAATTAGAAACAGATGGACTGAACGAAGGAATAAATGAAGAAAGCAAAATGTGTTGAAAAGAAAGATATGTATATATATATATATATATATATATATATATATATATATATATATATATGGTTAATTAGCAATAGGAGTAATAAGAATAGTCTTATGACTATGCAGAATGGAATATGGGTATAGGAACCCAGAAGTTCCATTTGTTCAACATTTAACAGATACTCAGTTTCTTACCCTGTGGTAGGCACTGTATAGGGTACTAGGAATAAAAAAATTAAATGTGGTTCTTGCATTGAAGAAGCTCACACATAGGCAAATAAATATGGTAGATGCCACAGCTCCATATGAATAATGTCCAGGGAGAATAAAGAAAGGAATAGCTTAGTTTTTCTAAGGAAACCAGGGCAGATGAAGCAACACTTGAGACTTAAAGGAAGAGTAGCACAAATAGCGTGGGGAGGAGAAGAGAGGCAGAGATCAAGAGGCCCTGGGAAAGCTTGATGTGTTCAGGGAACAGACATCTGTTGGGTATGGATGCAATACTGTGTTCTTTGAGGGGAATGGTGGGAAGAGAGTAAGAGGCTTGGCAAGCTAAGGTCTTGCAGGACTATTGAGTTTATTTGGGGTCATGACAAATGACTTAAGAATCTTGAGCAGTGGATAAACACGACAACAGTTGTTTTAAAAAGACTGTTCTGTGAACTCTGAAGAGGATGAATTGGAAGGTCTGCACTGGGCATAGAGTGGGGGTCATAGAGGTGGGAGGAGAGGTGATACAGGCGGGGCAAAAGCCAGAATGCATAGGCTATAGTTTCCCTCTGGCAGTTCCATTTCCATCTGATCTCAGCTTCAAATTTATGATGGACTGAAAGTTGGTGGAACTCCTGCTGTGCTAGCCTAATTCTCTTTAATAAGTTGCAAGTTCTGAGGTGATGTAAGTAACATCTACACTTTTATAAGTAAAAAAAACCTCAATAAGACAAATCCTGAGAGGGTTGAAAATTATTTATATTTTCTGAAATTTTGTTACCTAGAGTGCTTTCAGGTTAGACCTTGTAAATTTTTTCTCTGAAAATATACAAAAGTAACAGTATGTGCAAGTCAATTTTATTTTATTTTGACTTTTATTGGTAATTTTTAATGTACAATTTAATAGGTCTCATTATGACAGTTCTATACATGTATTTCATTGTACATTGCTTACATTCTCCCTATCAAATATTATTTTAAAAGATATCTTAAAGTGCAAACGAATACTGGACCAAGTCCATTCATGCTCCATTATTAATAAAATGGGCTAGGGTTTAGCTCAGTTGGTAGAGTGCTGCTTTGTACTCACTGAGGATCCATGTTCAATCCCCAGCACCACAAAAATGGGAGAAGGATGTGGCAATCTATTCCTGAAGCAATCCTGAAACAATTACCCATTGAAAACCCCATGAGGGTTGGTATGAGTTGGACCTAACCCAAAGGCACCCTATAACAACAACAACAATTAATAAAACAACTAATCTATGAAGTGTGTGACTGGGGAAGTGAGCTAGTGAATGACAAGGGACAGATTGGTTCTAGAGCAGCTTGAAATGGTTGAGACCACTGACCAAAACTCCCATGGGGTCCTGTGTGACTCATGTTTGAGTGAGAAGCTCAGTATGGACTTTCTGTTAAATGGTCATTTATGTTTAATAACAACACACTATGGTAGATTATGCACCCAGTGAGGGCAATAAGTAAGATAAAAGCTTATATACATCAAATATGGATAGTGGGTTCAACTAGAAATGGAGAAAATGAGAACCAGAGACACTCAAAGAACTCTGTTTTGAATTGGCTGCATTTTATTTAGGAATC
This sequence comes from Pedetes capensis, assembly GCA_007922755.1. Taxonomy (NCBI): domain Eukaryota; kingdom Metazoa; phylum Chordata; class Mammalia; order Rodentia; family Pedetidae; genus Pedetes; species Pedetes capensis. Next base: position 72,440 of record VMDO01005562.1, read on the forward strand.
CCAACCTGTCCAGTGTTAACGGAGCAAAGTGTACATGAAAATTAGTGGCAAATAGTTGATTTTTTAAGAGGACCAGTGTTGTTTTTGGAAGACAAGAATCAGCATGTTAATTTTTACTTAGATTTGATTGACCATTATATAATTATATTTGAATCATTACATTCACAATTATTTGACTTTATTGTTATGCCTAGTATTTATTCAGCACTTTCTACATGCAAGGCACTGTGCTAAGTAGTGGCCACTCACAATTTCACTCTGCTCTCATAAAGTTCAGGTGGTAGTCAGATATTATTATCCCCATATTCAAATAAAGCTGAGGCTTAGGAACGTTAAATGGCTCTTTTGCTGTATTGCTGTATATGATTCAACTTAATGTAAAAATATTAGAACTGAAAGGAAATTTTAAGGTAGTAATCTATTTCACCAAAAACTGTAGATGCTTAAGTGGTGAGGCAGACAATGTAATACCAGAAATTCATGTCTTATCCAAAGAGGATAAGAGCTATACTGTTTCTATCATTTATTGCCACATGGCAATATAGCCCCAGTATTGCCAATCTTATAATTTCTAAATAGAAATCAGAAATTAGAATTTGAATGAAAAATTTCCAATTTTCAAAGCATGCTGGGCAAGATATGTTCATAGGCTGAGTGTAGCCAATGGATAACCAATGCCATTTTTAATCAAGTACACTTCTATTCTTTTACAAATGAGACACAGAGAGGTAAAGTGAGCTGCCTAAAGACAGAGCAAATGAATAGTATATTGAGAATTGATATGTAATATGTGTTCCTTCTATTTTTCCCCTTAATATTAGGTTAGATTATAAGTTATCAGAATAATTTGAGTTTTTCAGAAAAATTGAGGGAAATTGATAGATTTTAAAATATATTTTAAAATTATTTCCTTCCTTTATATGTTCTACTGAAAATGGATTGATACTTTTAATGACAATGCTTTTGGCATGAATATTTATATTCACTTTTCTTTCTGTTGATTGTTTTAGCTTAATGATTTTAGAAAGAGTTTTAAGCAAACAGTATTATATTTGGGGAATAACAGCTCTAAAGAAAAAAAAGTGTGGGTTAACTTTTCATTTTTGCTTAACATTTCAGGAGCAGAATGAAGCCTAATTAAATCTTTTCTATACTCTTCATTGGCCTGGCAATCCACTCCCAAGGCAATCCCGAAGCACTCAGCCATTGAAAACCCTATGAGGGTTGCTATGAGTCGGATACCGACTCGAAAGCACCTAACAACAACAACAACAACAACAACAACAACAACAACAACATACTCTTCATTTTCCATTATATTTAGATATTGGAGGACTGAGCAGGGTGTTGTGGTCCACTTCTGTAACGTAAGCCACTTGGGAGCCTGAGGCAGGTGAAGGCCAGGGACAGCCCATGGAATCTAGCAAGACTCTGTCTCAAAATAAAAAAATAAGAAAGAACGGGGGATGCTGCTCACTGGTAGAGCACTTGGCTAGCATGCTCAAGGTCCTCGGTTGAAACCCAAGTGTTTACAAAGAAAAAAAGAAAATCTAAATCAAACCAACCAACTGACCAGACAGACAAATAAACCTAGAAATTGGGGGAAAAGTTAAGGAATCATTTTCCCAAACTATGAAGAAACTTCACTTTCACCCTGATAATTATTGTTATTCTACCACTTAATTTCTAACCATTTCTTTCTTCTTGGTTCCTCTCTAATGATAAAAAGATAACCCTGGTGAGAACTTCTCAGCTGGCCATTCACCCATGGGTGTGAACGAGTCAGGGAGAGGCTGCCCTGCTGCCATTACACAACGGGTGTGAGCAGACATGGATGAGTGTTCTGAGAAGGAATGGAAGGGAAATGAAGTTGGAGAAGGGAGGTTCGCTCATATCACACTCGTTTCCCAAAAGCAGTCAGTGGAGCCAGAGGCTAAAATTTCACACTGGTGGGAGTTTTCCCAGTGACCCGTCACCTGGATGGGCTCCTAGAGCCACATGATCACAAGAAGCCAGGCTGGCCTGCCATTCCATTGCTGCCCATGGCATGGCTTTTAAAGTACAAATGTTGTTCACTATCTTCAGTAAACCCATCCGTAGTGAAAATTCTCTTCAAATACAACTTTGATTCCTGCACCATCTCAGGCCTGGCAGTAAACCTGGTTGATTTGCTGCAAAGGTTGAGGGAAGCAGATGGAATCCTCAATATCCAAGTACTTAGGACTTTGCTGACTTGGGGCCAGGCATTTAAAAAGAGCAGCCCATATCTCTGCATTTATTTGCTTTTCATTTTTAGATTCGCCACAATGTATTTTTTAACTTTTTTATTGTGAAATAATTTTTTGATTTGCAAAAAGTTGCAAAAAGAACTCAATGTATTTTCAAAGTGCTTTCAAAGTTCTTTTTAAAAAGTGCTACAAGTTATTTCCATATCTCTTTTATATAATTTACTCGTTGCAATTATTAAGTGTTTTTCCAAGTTCAAACTTCTAAGATACTAACTCCTAAATTGAAAGAAAGACCATCATAGGAGTAATATGTGGTCATGCAAATGCATGTTTTCCTATTGCCCCAGGTGAGGTAGAAATAAGTCCTCAAAATACTTGCTAACTGGTTTATTGACTAGAGAAAAGATTTGCTGATACATCTCTCTTTTGTGGAGAATTATTTCTTAGCAATGGCTTAGTTTGTAATCTCAGTATTAGGAAGAATTTACCATGCAGTAGTTCAAATGTGTGGTTCTTATAACCCAGACTTTTACTTTGGTAGAAGTTCCCAGTGCCTTCCTCCTTACCCCCAAATCTGGTGCTGGGGATCGAATCCAGGACCTCACACATGCCAAGCACATGTTATATCACTGAGCTACACCCCCCGTCCCCCAATAAACTTTTACAGTTGTTCTCTCAGACAGCTAGTCTTCATTAGGTTTGAAGGCTGGTGTTGTGCCTCAATATTCCTAACTTCTTTTAAATATCCTATTATATATCGATCATCCATTTATTTATTTAAATCCTTTCAAACCTAAGCTGCTTGATTCATACCAACAATTGAATATATTCCAGTTATTCTGTGGTGCTAGGAATAGCTTCTTTTTCATTGCCTTGTATCTGCCCTCCTTTATACTTTCAGGGATTCTACTCATATTTACACAGTGTAACTGTCATTCTATATTTCAAGAGACAGAGAACACGACCAGATTTGCTTACTATCCGTTTGTCCTTTTTTCAAAGCTTTTAGTAGCAAAGATTTACTCCTCTTAGCAAATTGGGGGGATTATTATCACACAGGCCCTCTGAATTACCATGCTGAGAGTGAGACTACAGAGATCTGGAGATGTTCATTAGCAGTTATTTGGTGGAAATGTAATTGGTCTATCAAGTTAGCAACTCCTTCCTCATAAATCCTGACTCTGGCAGACCTTACTCCTCCCCCGTCAGTCATTCAAAACTCTTTTCTTTTCTTTCTTTTCTTTTCTTTTCTTTTCTTTTTTCCTTTCCTTTCCTTTTCTTTTCTCTTCTCTCCTTTTCTTTTCTCTCTCTCCTCTTTTTCTTTCTCCTCTTTCACCTTCTCTCCTTCCCTTCCTTCCTCTTTTTCTTTCCTTTTTTCCCTACTACTGAGAGGCTGAACCCAGGGCCTCCAGCATACTTTGCAATCTCTTTACCACTCCTCTGTACTCCTAGACCCCTTTTAAATTTTTTTCTAGAGACAGTAAGTTATGCAGGCTGCCTTTGGCCTTGAACATGTGATCCTCCTCCTCTGCCTCTTGGGTAGTGGGGATTACAGGCATGCACTGTAGCACCTGGACCATCTATTTTTTTTTTTTTTTTATTAGCCTTCTAGTCATTTTCTGGTTTTCCTAATTTCTCTACGACTTCTGGTAAATATTGTAAACCTTTGCCTTCTTGATGGAGAGTCCAGAGATTCCATTAGCCTCCCAAATATACTTCATAGAATTTTTTACATTCTTCAATTTATTTGACCCAGAAAGGAACCGCCTTTTCCAAGAGATCAAGTACAGTGGGCTAGTGTATAATGTGCTAGTATTTACTGTGTTTTTTTCATACCCTGCTTTTTTATTTTCCTTAGCCTAACTTAGGTACACAAAGATATATTGCTTTTGCATTATGCACAAAGCCTATGCTATTTGCTGTAGGGTTTCAAAAGTGAATTAGATTTTTTCCTCAAGTAGTTTATGAGCTTATGCAATGAAAGAACTGGTAAGTATGGAAGAGCTACAATATGCAGACAAAAATAAGTATAATTTCTGTTTCCATTTTTATACTTGGGTTAAATTTATCTTAAGCTTTCTAATCAACGTGCTGTAGAATAAAAGAGAGTAAAAAGAGAAAAGCAAAGTTCCCAGGATGAACATCCTCATCAGTTGCTGTTGAATAGGCTTGCTTCAAAGTATGAAGACCAGATGTTGAATTTATACCATAGTGCAGTGAATGACGAAAACATAGTATTATATCTTTTACAGCTCTTCTATTTATGCATAACCTATGATGAAGCATTAACCCTCTCTGACTAATATTTTCTGTGCAAAAGGGTCCACGAGACAGCATACAACATCTGAAAGAAGCATATTCTGGAATTCATGGCTGGTTGTCTTTCAGTTGTCACTGTGACAGGGTAGTAGAATGTAAAAGAGATAATGCAGGAATTGTTACAACCCCACATGGTTAAGTCAGCCACGATGTGCAAGGGCTCCTCTCTAAAACCTTTCTCTTCAATAAATTAATTCATGAACCTCATAGCTTACTCCTATGAAAAAGACATCAGCTAGTGATTTTCTGCCTTAGAGGTAGAAACCAAGGCAAAAAGTAAGCAGTTAATTTCTTTGAAATGTCCAGTTAGCAGTTAGTTTCTTTGGAATGCCCAGTTCATCTCTTTGCCAACATTACTGATGAGTAATTGTTGGTCTTGACAACAGTTTTTTCCCAGCTCAGATATGTTCACAAATTACAAAGAATGCTGACCAATGAGCACAGTTCTGCATGTTCCATTAGCGATGCCTTGGAATTCTTCAAGGTCATCCTTTGTTTGTATATATATCTTTGACATCATCTCTTTGGACTGTACTTGAGGCAGTTACCTCATAGCGAGCACAGAGAGATCCCTGACTGTATCAACACATCAAGAACTGTTACCGAAATATCACAGACCCAGGCTCTCCCACGGGGCATCTCTGGCCAAGAGGATTGCTAAAATGAAGAGTGTGAGGAAGATGAGAAAGCCAATGTCCTTATGAAATAAGCTCTATTTCTAATAAAATAAAGGAAAACAAGAACAAAACACTTTAACTTCAGTTCAAAATCTGGTGTGTTTTCTTTACAGAGGCCATTTAACTTTATCCACACACATTCACGTATTTTTCCCCTAGCTTATTGTCACGTACTTGAAAAAGACTATTTCCTTTTCATTTCCCCCTCCTCTCCATTCTTTTCTGTTGCTTTGAAACAGAAATGTGGCTTTAAACAGCCAAAATCTTGTGAACTGAGGCTTAGCTGATCAGTATGCTTTATTCTTATCTGGCAGAGGGTTCAATGGAGGAAATAGCAAGCAATGTCAAGTTTATCTGATATCTGTCTTTCCAAGTACTGTCTTCATAATATTTCACTTAGCAATGCAGGGAAATTTCTCCAGTCTGATTCTGGCTAATTGGAAGAGCAAGAGCAGAGAGCTGAGATGTCAGGAGCCTCTGGCCCTCTCTCTGCGGTACACTGCCATCATCTGGCTAGGGCCACAAGGGCAGAATGTGCTCATCTCTTCCTACCTCTGTGTTTGGTGATGTCATGTTGGTGGTTTGAAATGGAGCATGCCGGGGTACATACACCATAGAAATCTGAAAATGCTAGCCGGAGAGCTGGTTTACCAGCACAGCATTGCCTTTTGTCTTTTCTTTCTTTCTTTCTTCCTTTTTTTTTTTTTTTTTTTGAAGTACTGAGGGGCTGAACCCAGGGCCTTATGCATACTTTTTTTTTTTGCATGTACTGTACCACTGAGCTGTACCTGCAGTCCGTTTTTAATTTTTTTTTTTTTTTTTATCTTGAGACAGGGTCTTGCTAAGTCATGCAGGCTGCCTCTGGCCTCAAACTTGTGATTCTCCCACCTTTCCTCCTGAGTCTCTGGGATTACAGGCATGTGCCACCACACCTGGCTTCTTTGTCCTTCCTAACCTGTACCCAGAAGATTTCCGCCAGTGTCCAGTAAAACTTCACCAGACTTCTGACATAGTGGCAGCACAAGGTGATCAAATGACCTAAGAAGATGAATTCTTTGTACCTGTGTCAGCATCAAGAGATAGCTTGTAGGCAGGGCTTTATCTGTCCTGTAATACCAATGAACAAACCTTTAAAGGTCCACCAAATAAACACTGATATGTGACAAAACTGTACTTCCTGTCTCTTGATCTTTCATCCCCAACAAACTCAAGGCCACCTTGCTCCCAACTCTGAGACATCAACCAATATAATGCAGCCTTGTGCAGCAGTGATTTCTGCAACTCTTGCCGCTTCTGTAAGCATAAAAGCTTTGAGATTCTGGATCCACCATGGCTTTCATGTATGGAAAGTTCTGTAGCACTGAGGGTTTCTGCACCGTCGTGAGATTCTCTGCTTTAGTACCTTTGATAATGTCTCTGTGGCTTTAAGAATAACAGGACAGGCCACTAAGCAAAAAGAGCTAGAGATAAGGAAATGTAAGAATATTTCTTGGTAGCTGTTAGGACAACATTTAGGAGCACAGTTACTCATCTTCCCTGTTGAAGACTTCTAGAAATAGCTAAGTGAGGGTCTTTGAGGACATCCTACAGGTCACCAGCCATGGGTAGAAGCAGCATTTGAGAGGCTATAGTGTTATTTCCAGGTTACTATATGCTGGGAAACCTAATTTTAAGTTCTCATTCTGTGAAACAGCAGAGTCACAACAATGTGGAATCTGTATTGAATCAGATATGATTTTATTATTTAAACCCCAACAATAGTTCATTCATAGTCCAAGATAAAAATGACAAAGAGTCTCCAATGACTTAAATATTCTTCTGAAGAGGAATTTTAGGGGCCTCTGAATTGCCAATGTATGCATGATATAATTTTGTTCTTAAAAAAAAATCAACAGACTACAGAGCATTTTTTCAATTTTCAATAGATCACACTACAAATTTACTCTTTGAGCCATTATGGAGAAAACCTATATGGTCTGGCACAGGGAATGTGCTCCATCACATTTTTGTGGAATTGGCTTTGTGACAGGAATATAAACTCATTTTTAAAATATGAAACTGAAATAAGAGTTGACCTGGAAATAACTCATCCAGCCAATCAACTAGTCTAAGCAAAAGATCATGCTAGTTTTTCTGGCTCCCTCTATGATTGATCTTCTCAATTGGAACAAGTTCCCTAGACTAAGAGGTCCATGAAGACATAGACCCCTATATTTCTTTTCTTTTTACCAAATGCCTAGCACTTTGAAGTCACTCAGTAAGTATATATTGAATGAAAATAATAAAGTAGATCTGGAAAATAATTACACAGATAATAGTTACATCAATTCTATCTTCAAACCTAAGTTTTGAGTGATAAATTTTAAAGTGACAAAAAAAGGTTTATTATTAAATTTCCTCTTCAACAATACATTCATATGTAGGGCATGGTACTTACAAATGTATAGGTGACAAAATTAATGGAAACAGTGGGACTATTTTGATAAAACCCAAGCAATCCATCAAACATAATGTACAATTAGTTGGTGCTCTAAGTGAAATCTGTAGATAAGTAGAAAACCCCTAAATCTGTAGTCCTGGCTAGGACTCTGGCTTAAGCAAAATCCTGCTATTTATAATCCTTAGAAGAGAAACTTTATTTATTACACAATTCACATATGTCACTATCTTGTGCATAAGACAATGTAAGGTTTTAAGTATTCTTCTGAGGTCTTGATTTTTTAGCATTTCTCTTTTATGTTTCTTCTTATGCTCCTATCACTCATTAGGCACTTTCCCTTAGAACAGGGATGGATAAAAGACAAAGGAGTGTTTAGGCCCCTCACCTCAGTTGGCCTAAGAGTCTGAACTGCAAGCTGATTCTCATTTAGGACAGCTTGCTGTGCCTGTGAAGGCTATGACACACCCTTACTCTGGGTTGTCAGCTGCCTGGTAAATCTTTGTCCTTGGCCACAATCATTATTAGAAAAGAGAATATGGATGATTGAAGGCAAATACCTCAGCACTCCTAGAAAAGCAATTCTCAATTTGTATCCTGTGGCGGGTGAGTCATCCTAGTATACTAAGAAGAGAGGCTGGCAGAAAACAAGGGGAAGGGACATTGTCCCTGGTGACAAATTTGGAAAATGCCCACTTTGGGCATTTTTGTTGGCTTGAATGGCAGCCCGATGAAAAGAAAATGTCAACAAAATATGAAGGTAGTATTAAATTACTGGGAAAGTATTTTTCTCATGGCTACATGAGAAACAGACTTTACTATTTATGTACATCTTAATTTTTAGACATTAAAAATTATAGGAACATAGCCAAAATTAAAAATAACCTGTGTTTGTAATTTCTTGATGTGTAACTATAGAACATTCCTTGACCCTCCTCTGCCCTGGCTCCCAGTATTTGGTTACCATGGCTACCACCAAAGCTCACTTTTTTTTCTTGGTATGAAAGGATAACAGGGCCACATGAGGGATAAACTGAAGGCTGAAAGTGCAAATGCAGAATGTAGTCTTATAATGTGTAGTTTGCCTAAATTAATCCATTATGTTTTGGAATCTAGATTATTACTTTGTTGCACTTGTCCTTCACTTTGAAGTTCTCCTCACCAGGCCCCTGGACAGCTCTATGCCTTTGTTTATGCCCTTCACTCAGCTGGGGAGGAACCCACTCATCCCCTGGGATCAGCTGGAGTGCCACCACTCAAGAGGGACCCTGCACTCATAGTTTGCAGCTCTGTCTTAACCTACAGCAGTTTGTCTCTGCATGTTTCCAATTCTTTTCTCTGGAGTGGTTCAGGATCAGGTCCAGTTAATTCTCAGAGACGAGACTGCTACGAAGGCATGTCCCAAGCTTCATTTATCTTAAAAATGGGGTTAAATGTCTATTTGGTAGATAAATTGTTACATGAGAACCCATTGGGGTGCTAGTCTCTATAATATTTATTTATAATAAATTTAATAATGTAAGCTGGGTGCTATGGCTCACACTTGTAATCCCAGAGACTAGGGAAGCTGATGCAGGAGAATCACAAGTTCAAGGTCAGAGGCAGCCTGCACAACTTAGTGAGACCCTGTCTCAAAAAAAAAATTAATAATGTATATTATTTTACTGTATACATATACTGGGAGAAGGACCCAGCAACCCACTCCCAAGAAAAACCAATCTGCCATTGAAAACCCTATGAATAGCAGAGAAGCAGTAACAATACTGCTTTGCCTGCTGTACGTAGGGTTGCTATGAGTCGATCACCGACTTGACGGCACCTAACAACAACAACAATATATATATAGTGTCATTCATTATAGTTACTTTTATTATTGTTACAATGTTTAATATGCTTACAACATTATGAGATTAGCATAAAACTTATCATTTTGAAATATACATTGTTGTTGACACTACATACAACAGGGGAAACACTACTGTCAGTGCTTCTCTGCTGTTCATAGGGTTTTCTTTTCTTTTGGTACTGGGGATTGAACCCAGGGTCTCGCACTTGCAAGCTCTGCAAGTGCTGGATCACTGAGCTGTACTCCCAGCCCATTTTTTTTTTTTTTTTTACTTTTTTGAGACAGGGTCTCACTAAGTTACGCAGACTGCCTCTGGTCTCGAACTTGCGATCTTCCTGCCTCTGTCTCCTAGACCACTGGGATTACAGGCGTGCGCCACCGCACCTGGTGCTGTTCATAGGGTTTTCAATAGCAGATTGATTTTTAAGAATGGGTTGCTGGGTCCGTCTCCTAAGCCTACAGCACCTGGTGTTCCCAGGTGATCTCTCATCCAAGTACTAACCAGGCTTGACCCTGCTTAGCTTCTGAGATCTGACGGCATCGGATGCCACAGGGCTATGGATGCAGGCCTGAAATATACATTGATTGGTATAAATGATTACATATCTTGTGAATGGATTGAGCTAGCAAAAGAAAAAAAAATTAGAGACCACTGTGTTAGACTATGATGTTCCTGAGGGAAGAAACATGTTTTGCTCTTTTGTGTGTCCATGTAGACAGCATGGTGCTTATTATACAGTATTGTGCTGCACAAAAGATATCTATAGGATGAAACATAACCCATTGTTTTCAAGTTGAGAAAGCCTGGGGATTAATAGTAGAAGATTGGTGTTATATTCCCTTGTCATCATTTCTACCTAAACTATTGTAGAACCTCCTCTCAACTTCCTCCAGGAAAATATCAAAGGTGATTCCCAGGGGGGATACCCATTTCCCCCTCTAAACTCTTTTCTGCTTCTGAGCTGGCTTGAGGATCTATTGATAGCACTGCCACTTTTGCTGCTTTCAACAATAACCATAGAAAAGTTCCCCGAACCCACTCTCTGTAGCTCAGGCTGCCCTTGAACTCTTGAACCTCCTGCTCTACCTCCCAAGTGCTGTGATTATAGGTGCGCCACCATGCCCAGCTGCATTGTCAGTGATCATAGCAAGGCCCCAGCACCACAGGCAGCCTTTCCTCATCTGCCTGCTTCCATTTACACTTTTATCATTATTGTTCTATTTGTGCTCCCTATAGTAGACCTTAGCTGTGGAGGCATGCCTGTGGAAGCTTCCTAAGGAACACATTCCCTCCTATGCATGATATTTCTTTTCCTCTTGGAAAGTCACATTGGCCTTGGAAAATTCCTTTCCAGATTTCTTTGGCCAATCTGCACCCAGAATCTGCCCCTTGCCTCCCCTACTTCCCATGCATTTCTCTTTGCTATCCAGTCTGGACCCAAACTCAAATAGTTACAGAAGATGCGTGAATAGGTGAATAGTGAACAAATGAAGCAGGAATAGCATTTGCATATTAAATCTCTAGGAACTAAATATTCTGTCCTCCTTTTCTTCTTGAAACACAAAAGTCACTTGGTACAGCTTTTCTTTTTCCTCTTAAGTATCGAAAAGAATTTCTTTACTAGGAGAAAAACAGTGCAACTATAGTAAAAAAAAAAATACATGGAAATTGAGTTGTGATCTCAGTGCCAAGGGGCAATGGAGAGTGGTAAGGACTGTGGTGAACTAGCTGGTAAATGCTCCATTTGAATGTGTGGGTCACTATTCAACTCCAACTAAACCATGCTGCCTGGGACTATGGACCCAGTGGTTCTCCTCCACCCTGAAACTATATCTATCTGCAAAGAGATTTTGGTTTGCAGGGCATCATTTTGTAATCCACAAATCTAAACTCTCAAACAGAGAAACCCTGCTGAGAAACAAAGGATAATGTGGCATGTAATCAGTTCATTTGAACATTTATAATTAGTATTATTTGTATCTGGTCCAGCCACGTATTTCTAGTTTAGTTGTGGGAAGAGCAGAGAGTTGCTGATTGAAATAGGTAGATATTCTAGGGCCTATTTGCAATTTTCTGGACCTAACTTAGTCCTAACAACAACAACAACAACAATAACAACTTAATCCTACTTTGTCCCAAAATATTGTTTCTTAATGTGTGGTCCTGGGTCCTGCAACATCAGCATCACCTGAGAACTTGATAAAAATGCACTTTCTCAGTCCCCACCACAGCCCCACATAATCAGAAACTCTGTGGCCAAGGACATTCTGTGTTGACAAGTCCCCCAGTGACTCTGATGTATACTAAAGCTGGAGCACCTCCACCCTAGCCTTGTCCACCTGCAGTATGTGCCTGGAGCCCTGGCAGGCTGGTCCCTCTGCCCCTCCACCCTCATCTCCAGGTTTTAAGAGCCAAGATATGTCTGGTATGTGAACTCAGGGTTCAGCGTGTCTCTCCAAGAAAGGAATATTGGACTGAGACTCAAAAGTGGAAGTTGGCACTTAGCATAGAAAAGGGCATTTAGGAATTAACCATGCTGAGAGGGAAGAGGAGAAAAAGACATTTTTTCAGATTTCTTCTTGCCCTCCCTCTCCAGAGCTTATTTTACATAGGACAATGGGCTAACGGTGTGGTTTAAAAAATACCATCTTTGCTTTACCTTCAACTCAGCCTATTAAACATGGCTACTTCTGTTTTAAGATCAAAGATTCACTAGTTTTACTTCAAAAAGACTTTGAAAAACATAGATTGGGATAGTGAGGTTGCTATATGATTTAAATTTAACCGACTTAATTTCTGAACAGCATCCTGAGATTGCAGAAGAGTGAAAGTTCATGGCCTAGGTGAACGGTCATGTCTGAGCCTGGGGCATACTTCTGGGAAAATGGAGCTGGAAAGGCCCTTTCTGAAGCAGAACGAGGTCACTGGGATTCAGTTGTATAATTCCAGTGGAAGGCGTAGGAGAGGAGCATGCTTGGGAAAACAGAAAAGCTGCCTAAAAGAGGGGGATGAATAGGGGCTGAGAGAGCAATGGATAACTTTAGGGCAGAGCACCCCTGGGCTGTTCCATCTACGGCTCCATCTGCATCCACCTCCTTTGAGAGATGCGGTGCAGTAATTTCACTGGTGGAAAGTCCCTAAGTCCTGGTTGCCTCCGGGCCCCAGATGAGTTTCGTTTCTTGCTTTTCTTTTTCAAAGCCAGAGCAGGAAGAATAGTGATGAGATTTAAGGAAAACTTTTTATTTATATGGTCTGAAAGTCTTCTAGTACCTTATGGTTTATAAAGCTGTAACCAGTATTACGCCTGCAGCTATAGCACAGTGGCGTCCAATCCCATCAGATCTCAGAGGCTAAGCAGGGTAGGACCTGGTTAGTACTTGGATGGGAGACCTCTTGGGAACACCAGGTACTGTAGGCTTGGGAGAAGAATCTGGCAACCTACTCACAAAAAACAACACGCCATTGCTATTGTCAGAAGCACTGACAATAGCAATACACCTGTTATACATAGGGTCGCTATGAGTCGCACAACGACTTGATGGCACAACAACCAGTATTTTATATTTCAGAGTTAAGACACCCAATGAAATTCAGGTGCACAATTCTTTAACTTGAATTCCCCATGATTGAATTCAACTTTGCTTTTCACTAGCCCTCCTATACTCTTCCCCTAAACCCTGCCTGAGACAGAGAACTTAACCTGGATATTTCCTGGTAAATTCAATATTATCTGGTAACATTGACAATGCATAACTTAGTTCTACACCAAATCAAAATGCCATTTCTGTTTTCCCTTTCCCTCCTCTCAAGCTTCCCTCCATATTTTAGGGTGTCATATAGGTACTATGGCTGGGATTTAGCTCAGTCGGTAGAGTGCTGCCCTGCAGTCTCTGAGGTCCCGAGTTCAATTCCCAGCACCGCAAAAATGGGAGAAGGACCTGGGAATCCACTTCCAAGGCAATCCCGAAGCAATCTGCCATTGAAAACCCTATGAGGGTGGCTATGAGTCGGATACCGACTTGACGGCACCTAACAACAACAACAACAACATAGGCACTATGTCGTCGGTGGTAGGGAGTGGGAGAGAAGCTTGCAGATATGATAAGCCTGGTGGAAGCACAGGCAGAGCCTGTCATCGATTATCTTGTTAGATGGGCTTCCCTGCTGCTGGCAGGAGAGGTTACTTAATTAAAAAGCCCAGTGCAAAATGAGAATGTGGAGCTCTTTGTTCAAAAATGATTAAGAATTTCAAGATAGCCACCGAAGAGCACTAAACCAAGCAAAGGGCCCAGTTTAACTGCTTGGATCACACATCATCAGTAAAGCCCATACTGCATGAGTTCTCTGTTATCATCTCCCAGCCTGACTCCTGGTGAAACCTGTATGGCTGGCTCTTTCTGGAGAAATGCCTCTGCCTCACCTGTCATCTCGGAACCCCACCATAACTTGCGCTGGTGCCATAGATTCCTTCAAGCAAGGGAAGCTGCATTTTCCATTTTGACCCCAGTTTGGGCAGTCCCCCTTGAAGCCTTGGGCCTTGATGACTCACATGTATGCATGCTGGCTGCCTCTCCAAGCTACCTTCCAGCCTTCCTGGGCACTTGTCCAGTTCTGTTCCTCCTCATATACATAGTAGCCCTTAGTCTCCATTACCTCCTTCCTAGAGGCACACGCTGCTACATCTATGTCGTCTGTCTGCACACTACAGGGCACCAACTAAAGTCTGTGGGAATCCTTCTCTCAGGTATAGCCATGAAACAGTGTCAGGTCCTTCCACCTTAGATTCTTCCAGGTTTATGGGAACTCCTTTCCTTTTATGGTCATTGTTCCTGTGGCTTCTCTGGATGAAAAAGATGATGGGCAGACTCCACAGCCACTACACCATCTTTTCTTTCATTCTGTTCCTCTTATTTTCAGCCATTTTGTGATTATTGTGAGCTGGGGGACAGAGTAGGGAGGGGCAGGAACCATATGTATTTCTCCCAGCTTAAATGCACCCATAGATTGTATTTGTGACACAGTCTAGATCAGGGTTGTCCAGGATTACAGAGTAAATGTGTGGGGTTAGGGATGCTGCTCTCTTGATTCCTCAGGGTTAATGGCAAACATCTCCAGGAGGATTCAGCCAGTCAGGAAAACAAATGCTAAGGATGTTGATATATGATGCCATGGACACCCTGAGGTCCACTGGGGGATTGGGTGTCATGCTGAGGTAGAGTGGCTATAGGGTGAAGAAGAATGGTGGTGGGGCCATTATGTTTTTGAAACTATTGTTTCAAAAGCCGGTAGCGCATTGTTTACAAGCTTCTTGTCCACACACAGAGTCTGAAACTTCTGCATTATGGCAAGGCATTTTAAATAAATTAAATTCTTTGTTTTGTTTTTGAGACAGTCTCACTGTGTAGCCCAGATTGACTTGCAACTCGCTATGAAATTCAGGCTGGCCCCTAACTTGTGGTTGATCCTCCTGCCTCAGCCTTCCATGTGCTGGGATTTCAGGAGTGCACCACCACATCTTGCTAGATAAGTTAAACTCTTAGTGCACCTTAAAAATTTCAACTTTAAGACTGTTGCTAGCTTTTACATTCTCATAGCAACTAAATTTATGGAGATTGGTTGATTGATACAGAAACCAGAGCCTGCCAATATAGCATCAGAATGATAAGCATCTTTAGACAGCGGATAAGTATCTTTGACAATGATGTGGCTTCAGTTGCATTTGCAGTTTGTGGTTTTATAGGAATAAGTTTTACTTTTTTCATTCCTTGGTTTGTAAAGTAGCTCTGTTCTGTTTTCAATTTGAGATCCCTATACATTGATGTAATTTAAAACATAGAATGTTTGGGGGCAATTGAAAAGACAGAAGTCAGGAAGAGTTCAAAACAGGCATAACCTGATTCCATATACCACAACTGATTTAAATTTATTCTTTTATGTTAAGAAATGGTCTAGGGATTTGAAAGGAAAAGCATTTACTAGACACCTGAACACAGTTGACATGTGGCAGGCAATTAGAACACATGAAGTCATCGTCAGCACACAGATGGGGTGATCAGTTCACCATTTCATTTTTCTTCCTTGTCAGCATGAAGCAGTGATATCATCCTAACCACTGCATATCTTTCTCTCATGGAAGCTAACATTGACCATCAGTGGGATTTACCTCATTATTCTCAAACATGCAATAAAATTATTGCAGAATATTTTCTATGTAAAGACAAACATTTTTTTCCTAACAGGAAATTCTGCATAGTTGGCTTAATAGAATAATCAGTGAATCCAGAAACTAGAATTTTTAAAATTTGACTAAAAAATTGACTCAACTCATATCTGATTATCATAACAATTGTTAGGTTTTTGGAGTCTCAGTGACTTTTCCAATTCAGAATGTCAAAAGTCAAGACTGCAAGGGCAAAGTTACTCTTTAGCTCCTTTACAAACCTCATGTACTGTGGAATACAACGGCAGCATGAAGGAAATAGAGAGGGTAAAGAATATGGCCTTAGAAGACTAAAGTATTACATGAGTAGAAATTGGAGAAGAAAATCTACTGGGATAGCAGGATTTCATACTGGTTATTGTTGCTTGAGGCTGGTAGTGGGATATATATCCTGTGACTTATTTTGGCCCCATGGAAGGGTGGTTATGCATTCACTTGTACTGCGGTATTCTGGACTTGATGATAAAAGTTGCCATTCAGACTTTGCATTATACATGGACATCAGACACCCCTGTATTCTAGTTCAGGTTTCTCCAAATACTGATCATATTATTTGTACAGATCGTTGCTTCTCTGTAAGGTTCACTTTCTTTATTTATATTGGTGGAATAAGTGTAGTACTTGCTCTAATGGGTTGTTATCCCCATTTCATTAGATGATAATATATGACAGGCACTTAACCTATTGCTCAGTGTATGATAAGCTTATTAGTAAATCCCAGCTATTATTGCTATTGTTCGTCTTGAGAGCAGAAGCAATATTTAAGAATAATTAAGATAAGATGGGTGCAGTGGCTCATGTCTATAATCCCAGTGACTGAGTTGGGGGGCAAGAGGATTGTGAGTTCAAGGCCAGAGGCAGCCTGGGTAACTTAGTGAGACCTTGATTCAATAGCAAAAATGGGGTGGGGGTGCAGCCCAGTGGTAGAGTACTTGTAAAAGTATTTGCAGGGCCCTGAGTTTAACCCCCAAGTACCACAAAAAAAAAAAAAGTTTGAGATAAAGTCTAAGGTGCTTGTTTTTCTGGCTATAGATAGGCCTCTTTTGTTAGTGATAGGGAAAGAACAGCTTCTTATTCAGTTCTGGGATTGTTTTTTTTTTTTTTTTTTTTTTTTTTAGAATGAAATGGAAGAAGAAATTCTAATCCTGGCTAATCAGGAGTCTGGCAGCTTTCCAGATGTTTAGCAACTTTAAACTAAATGGTTCCCTGTGCTTCGGAGACAATATGGTATAGTTCTATTATTATGTTTGAAAAAATTATAGGGGTCAAGAAGGAAAAAGTAAAACTTACCAGAAAACTTAAAAGATCAAATCATATAAATTTAGAGGTCTTATTCTTTTAATCAGTAATTACATGATTGTTGTTGTTAGGTGCCATCGAGTTGGTGTCCAACTCATAGCCACCCTACATACAACAGGCAAAACACTTTTGTCAGTGCTTCACTGCTACTCACAGGGTTTTCAATGACTGATTGTTTCTTGGGAGTGGGTTGCTAGGCCCTTCTCCCAAGCCTACAGCACCTGGTGTTCCCAGGCGGTCTCCCATCCAAGTAATAATGCGGACTGACCCTGCTTAGCTTCAGAGGTCTGATGGGACTCGACACCACAGTGGTACGGCTGCAGGTCAAATTACATGATTACTGAATAAATACTATGCCTACTGGAACAGTGGTATCAGAATTACAATAATAAAACATTATAAACTTATTTAAAATGTATTTGAAGTTCAACAATGAGTCATTAAGGTTGCAAATGCCAAAAAAGTCATAAATGTCAGCATGTTATCATTTTGTATATATTGGTATATTACTGGGCTGGGTTTGGGTCAGTTGGTGGAGTGATTCTCTGCACTTTCTGAGGACCTGGGTTTGATCCCCAACCCAGCAAAAATTGGAGAAGGATGTGGCAATACTCTCACGAAGCAATCCCAAAACAATCAGCCATTGAAAAGCCTGTGAAGGTTGCTATGAGTTGGACCCAACTTGATGGCACCTGAAAACAACAAAAATGGTAATAAATATTACTAAATAGTTAAATGCTTTTCTCTTTTATATAATTGACAGTAGTACTATTTTTGTTAAGGAAGAAATAAAAGACAAAAAGAAAAGAAAAAGGAAAAACAAGCTAAAACAAAACCCCTACAATAGACACTGAAAGTAAAAAAAAAGAGGTGAAATGTGATACCCAGGCCTCAGGGTCACATATATATAAGGTGTTGTGTATATGAGGGAAATGAACCAGCTGTACTGTTGACTAGCTGACTCTGGGCCTCAAGAGGAAGGGTAGAGAGGCTAGTATGTTTTGTTGTTGTTGTTAGGTGCCATGTCTGACTCATAGTGATCCTCATAGGGTTTTCAATGACTGAATGTTTTTGAGATTTCTTTGGTAGTTGATTGCCATATCCTTCTCCTGTTTTTGCTGTGCTGGGGATCTAACCTGGGTCCTCAGAGAGTGCAGAGCAGTGCTCTACCAAGTGAGCTAAACCCCAGCTGACAGTTGTTTTAGGGAGATAAAATAGAACTCTGTTACAAAATGCTGTTTATTTTGTAGATAGATCCACAAGACTAACCCCAAAAGCCATTCAAAATATTTAATTAAGTACTAACTGGGTGGTACAAATTAAATGTTCTCCAGGAGTTTAGCAGAGGGAGAAGCCTTTGTGAGCTGCAGTGGGGGAGGGAGAGTTTATGGGGGGCAATGAGGAGGCTGGCTCATCATCAGTCCATAGGTACCACACATCAGGTTCAGGGACAGGGACATAGTAAAAAGTTCCAGCTTCAAGTAGGAGGAATGGATTTGAATCTTGCTGTAGTCAACTCACGCTCTGTGACCTGAGGCACCTTGGTTACCCTGTTGTCCAGAGCAGCTGATAACTCCCTAGCTTGAGAGAACCTGAGAAGGTTAGAGCTGTTTGCATCTTAGGGGTTTCCCATGCTGCCAGCACTTAGGTGTCCAAGTCAGTACCCACTGGTCTGTCCACTTTCCATTCTCCAAAACTGTTGACATCTCTCATCTGCTGTCCTTTACACTCCTATTTTCTCTGTCTTCCTTTGTTTCTTTGTTGTTATTTGAGGGTTTTTGGAGAGGTTGGAAATGAATTCAAGTATTTAGTATATCATATTTCTCACAAAGTGTGTTACTTAAATAAAAATTTTATTATTTCAGTGTTAGGAATTTCTCCAAATATTGCTAATTGCTTTTGACATTTGCTAACCACAAATGTATCTAAATCTTTCATGATTCTAATTATATTGTCATCTGGTCATATTTATTGGAGGTCATAAGTTCAATAAACTTATATTCCAATATTTAAAATGTTATCAGTTCAAATAATCAAATAATATGTATTAATATTTTGATAATATTAAAAAAATCTTATTACCTATGCTTGAGGAGATTCTATGTTTGGGGTAGTAATAATTATGTAAACAACTATTAAAAAACCAAGTAATTAACAAGTGTATAAAATTGCTGAAGAAGGAGAAATGGTAGTTGTTGGAATAGTTAGAGGAAACATAACAAGCACAGGAGTGGAACAAGCCACTTTTGGAAAGAAATTTGTGAGCCAAGATATAAAAATAAAATGTACCAGACGTGGTTGGTATCCAATGACTAGAAAGCATGGTATATGTGTGGGAGATAAGACTGCAAATACAATTTTTTTTCTGGAAATGGAGGATCTTGAATACTAGGTAATAGCTGGTGGAAGGAATAGTAAAAGGCAGCTGCAAAAGATATTATGATAAAATAATTAATATGAGAAATTTTATCAAAACATTTAAGAAAGGTTTTCCTACATTAATATCTTAAGTTTAAAACTCAAACTGTATATTTTTTTCAGAACTAGGAGGCTAGTTTAACAAGATTTTTTATTTCATGGCAGTACCCTGATCTATTCTCTTGCTATTTTTTGGTCTTTTTTTTCTGGAAAATTTTACAGGTCTGCTGATATCATCCTTAAAGGATACTAAACAGAATTTCATAAAATATTTTGCCATAGTTTTAGGTTGGAGTAGAATAATATTTTTCTTTTTTCTTTCTTTTTTTTTTTTTTGCCTCAGTTATACTATTTTCTTTGGCCTTTTGATTACAACATGACTTCAGGGACTCCAAGAAAATCCTCTTTCCTGAATTTGAACATTTTGTGAAATTATGTAAAGGAATTTTCAGTTTTTCTGGATAGATCTGTCCAAGTAGAATAAAATATTTTTTAAATAAGCAAAACCCTGGGTGTTTTGAAGATTTAAAGAATGCAGATAATGAGAAGTAAAAAACCATTTAACATAATCATGTTGCATAAATAGAGTGAGGAGAATTAAAGAAAATGATATATAAAAGTTTAGGACAAATCTGGGAATGTTGCTGAACAGTACATGCTGTTAGAATGAATGAAAATCTCATGAGAAATGTTTGAACATTTTATGAGTTAAGATATTTATAGACAGATTTAATCAAGTAAATAAGATACACACAAGAAGTAATCTGGCATTGATAGAGAATAAGCTAGTGGTTTGACTGGTCTTTTGCCTCTTAAAATTCACTGATGACATAAAACTAGAACAGATGTTTCCTTTGCCTTTCTTTTTGGACGCTTGGGATATTGTCATCTATGTCTAAAAGAAAGAACTGAGGACAGTTCTGTGGTAGTGCTCTGGAAACCCCACTTGCCACAGGACTTTTGCCAGACCACACTGTAAAACATAGGCCTTTCTTTAATAATGTGCTTTCCTTTTCACTATGTATTATTCCTTTTTCTTATAATCCTATAAAGTAACTTAGAATAGAAAAATATATGCATGATATTGTGGCTTTTCATCCTATGTACCAGGTAGACTCTTGGAACTATGTATGTTGTTGTTGTTAGGTGCCCTCTAGTCCATAGGCAACTCATAGCAACCCTGTGACCCCAAGTACAACAGGCAAAACACTATTGCCAGTGCTTCTCTGCTGTTCATAGGGTTTTCAATGGCGGATTAATTTTTGGGAGTGGGTTTCCAGGTCCTTCTCCCAAGCCTACAGCACCTGGTGTTCCCAGGTGGTCTCCCATCCAAGTACTAACCAGGCCCAACCCTGGTTAGCTTCTGAGATCTGATGGGATTGGATGCCACAGGGCTATGGCTGCAGGCTGGAACTATGTATAGAGAAAATCAAACCAGGAAAAGGCAGGGGTTGGATACTTGAGAAGTTGATAAATGTAGGAAAGATGCCCAAGCCCAATTTATATTGAAAAGAAATTTTTGTTGGTAGTGGGGATGGGGAGTATGTTGACTAATGTTGAATCAAAACAGGAAAAGATCATTCTGATAGCAGTCAAGGGCAGGAGTAAGAGGGCAAGGGAAAGTTCAAGGGTAAGACTGTTAGAACCAAGGAAGCTTGGGAACTAGAGTAGGTATGTGCTGTAGATGTTTTCCTTTTTCTTTTCCTTTTCTTCTTATTTATTCAAATGCTCTAGAAATACTTGTTAGTTCAGCATAAGTGAATCCAGGTCTTCACATTTTCTGATTCCTGTCTTATTATTCATCTGACAGCATGTTCTAATACTGCCCAATGTGGAAAAAGAAGGAATAAGAGGAGAGATGACAATAGATAAAAGAAGGAGGTTCAGAATAGTCAGCGCATTCCATGCAAAGTGTTGGCTGACTAATTACTATGAAAGGAAAAGTAAGCATATTTCATGAACTATGTTAGGGTAATATGCTTATGAAAGAGAAGAATCTGTACCCTAAATAACATTGATTTTTTTTAAATTTGCAAAACCTGACATAACTTTTCAATTTATTATAGGCTTTTCTTAGGGGAGAATCTTCTTTGACAGATATACACCGAGCAAAGGAATTCTTGGACTCTTTTAGAAAGTTAATCTACATGTCCCATGCTTGCACCCATGCAGTCAGCTATTTAAAAGCCTGTGGTGGGATATAGTGCAGGGGTAGATCATTTGCCTAACATGCATAGTCCTGTGTTGTATCCCTAGCACCACCAAAAATAAATTAATTAATTAAAAAAAAAAAAAGAAAAGAAAGGAGAAAGAAGAAAGTGTTTTCTGGGCCTGCAATGCCAGGGACTTGGGAGGCAGAACCAGGAGGATCGCAAGTTTAAGGCCAGAAGCCGTGTGTATAACTTAGATCCTGTCTCAAGATAAAATATTAAGAAGGGGGCTGAGTGTGCAGCCCAGTGATAGATGAAGCTCAGGGCAATCCCCAGTATTGGGGGAAAAAAACATCTGCAGAATTCCAGACAAATTTTCTACTACCTGCCTAGTACCCCTGTGAACACAGTGGACAGGATTTAGTTAACTCTGATTAAATGTTTATTATTGTTCAGCTCCAGGAGTTTTACACAATAGGTTTGTGGTCGTCCCTGTTCAGACTTTGTATCCTGTTTTCATGATGTGTATTCTTAATAATTGACCATGTTGTTCTCTCAGGATGGTTTTTGAATGACTCATCATTTTACAAGTTCTGCAGCAGGTTAATGCTTTTTTTGTTCCTTTCTAAAATGGCATTCCAATCTTGTTTTATGAATTTGTGGATGTTATAGGTATTTTTATTCACAGAGGTGGAAAGATCTCCCATGCTCATGTATTGAAAGAATTAATATTGTGAAAATAGCTATGTTACTGAAAATAATCAACAGATTTAATGCAATCCTTATCAAAATTCCAATGACATTCTCCACAGAAATAAGGAAAACAATCCTAAAATTCATATGGGAGCACGAAAGACCCTGAATCACTAAAGTGATCTTGAGCAGAAAGGAAAACACAGAGGCATCATAATCCCTCATTTCAAATTATACTACAAAGCTACAATAACAAAAACTGCATGGTACTGGCATAAAAACAGACATGTAGATCAATGGAACAAAATAGAGAATACAGAAATAATCCCATGCAGCTACAGCCACTTTTTGACAAAAGTGTCAAAAATGGAAGTTGGAGAAAAGACACCCTCTTCCACAAATGGTGCTGGGAGAACTGGATATCCTGATGCAGAAGACTGAAATTAAATCCCTTTCTCTCACCTTGTACAAAAATAAGTTCAAAATGGATCAAAAATTTTAATGTAAAACCTGAAACTTTGAAACTGCTAGAGAAAAACATAGGGAAAACACTTTAAGACATAGTCATAGGCAAGGACTTTCTGAATAGGGTCCCCAAAGCACAGGAAACAATGGCAAGAATTGATAAATGGGATTGCATTAAATTCAAAAGCTTTTGCACAGCAAAGGGCGCAGTTATCAGAATGAAGAGACAACCCACAGAATGGGAGAAAGGGGATTAATATCTAGAATATATAAAGAGCTCAAAAAATTAAGCACCAAAAAGCAAAGTATTCAATCAAGCAATGGGCAAAATGACTGAACAGAGACTTTTCAAAAGAAGAAACACAAATGGCCAACAATCATATGAAAAATGTTCAGTATCCTTAGCCATTAGGGAAATGCCAATCAAAACTACACTGAGATACTATTTCACTGCAGTCAGAATGGCTACCATCAACAAAACAAACAACAATAAATGTAGACAATGATGTGGGGAGAAAGGAATCCTACTACACTGCTGGTGGGAATGAAGATTGTTGCAGTCACTATGGATATTAGTACAGAGGTTCCTCAAAAAAATAAAAATAGAACTGCCATATGACCTGGCTATCCCACTCCTGGATATATAGCTGAAGGAATATAAGTACAGGTAATTGTTCATCCATGTTTATTGTAGCATTATTCACAATGGCCAAGATAAGGAATCAACCTAGGTGTCCATCAATGGATAAGTGGATAAGGAAATTATGGTATATATATACCATGGAGTTTTATTCAGCCATAAAGGAAAAAATTAAGGTATACTGGAAAATGGATGGAACTAGAGATCATCATTTTAAGTGAATTAAGCCAGACCCAGAAGGATAAATATTGGATGTTTTCTCTCATATGTGGACATTACACTTCAATATATATTCATTATTAAAACACATAGATCATGAAAGCAGATGATACCTAAGTAGGGAAAGATAATGGACTAAGGAATAGGAAGAAGGGGTAAGAAGAAAGAATAATGGGAGAAAAGAAAAAAAAATCACATATGTTATCCTTACGGCAAAATTGGGATGTACATATATAGATAGATATACTCAAAAGAAGAAAAAGACATGCAAGTAGAAGGGAGACCAGTGGTGGAGAGGGAGAGGATGGACATGGGGGTCATGAATTAGTAAAGGGGAAATGAACTTGAGCAATGCATAATGAAATGTATGTATGGAAATGTTAAGTTGTACGTTAAAAATTCCTAATAAAAAAAGCTCATGCTTTTAGAAAAAGTATTTTTGCTCAGTAACCTAATTTCAATTGCTACAGGAATTTTGCAAGCATGTGTCTGTGGAAGAGGACATATGCACGGATTTCTTAAATGTTATAGCATGGAGTGAGAAAACATTCTTAGTGACCATTTGTAAAGTTTTTTTGATTCTCTGACTTATAGGATGCCCCCCTCCCCTTTCCAATCTGCATGTATTTAACAACTTAGAGGGAACCCATAGAGTAGATATTTGGAGTCAGAAATGGGTTTGAATCCCAGCTCTTCTATTCACAGAGAGTAACTGTGTGGTTCAGGTACAGATATTTAATTTCTTTAAACCTCATTTACTTCATCTGTAAACTTGAGATTAGTAGCATCTACTGCATAAGGGCCTACAGCCATACCATGCTGGCATCTGATCTCAGATCTCAGAAGCTAAGGAGGGTTGGGCCTAGTTTGTTCTTGGGTGGGATACAACCTGGGAATACTAGGTGCTGTAGGTTTGGGAGAAGGATCTGGCAGCCCACTCCCAAGACAACTAGCCATTGAAATCCCCATGAATAGCAGAGAAGCACTGACAATAGTGTTGGGCATAGCATAGTGTTGGGTAGTGTTCCATCTGTTGTACATAGGGTTGCCATGAGTTGGACCTGACTCCATGGCACCTAACAACAATAACTTCACAAGGCAGATGTAACTATCAAATTAAATGCTATAGGCATTGTATAACACTTAAGAAATGGTAAGTGGAAATTATTGAAAATAAAGAAGAGTATGAATCTCACTAAATGTAATAGATGGAAGTCCATTATTAGGACATTTTCTCCCTATGAAATAGAGTGGACATTATTGGTAGCAGACTTTGTTATACTATTGAGAAATTATATTTTCCTTCCTCATATGTACTACCTAATTTCTTCCTAAAACTTTGGGGAATTTTTTGTTTTTGTTTTTTGTTTGTCTTTCAAAGCTGGGGATTCAACCCAGGGCTTTAGCCTTGCTAAGCAAGTGCTTTATCACTGAGCTATGTCCCCAACACATACAATTTTCTTAACTAGTTTGTTAATCATTGGGTATTGTTTGCGTTCCAGAGGGGGAACAAATGCTGATTGCTGACATTGTTGGGGCAGTAAAAATAGAAGACCTTATTTGCCCAAGTCAAAGGAAAAGTAATTAATGTGAAATTTCAGTGATACAGAGGGAAAATTATTTTCTAAGACAGAATTGACACGTAGATCTACCATATGAGATTTTCCATTAGCCAAAGTAAATTTATGTGAAAGGGAACAGGGCACTCAAACTTTCAACTTGATTAATAACAAAAAATAATGAGATAATTCTAAAATTAGAGGATGTTCTGTAAAATCCATTAATATAGCACTTTAGTAAAATTTATTTTAAACCATTAACTGAAATTTTTAGAAATAATATAAGGAGAATTGGAACTAAGTAGATTACATTTTCTGTGCAAATATAATTGTGACTTAGTAAATACATGTGACATATACAGGCACAAGTGCTTGGTACAATCAGATAAAAAATACTGTGTTTGATTAAGACTGCGATTATATTTAAAACATTATTACCTCATTTCCTGCACTTGGGGAGTTATTGTCTGGGATTTCTATTAACTCATGATCTAAGTTAAGATTATCAAATTAATATTTGATTCATTATCTTAAAGAGCCTTAAGATTGTAAAGAGACAATTATTTCAGATAAAAAGAATTCACATGTGTATGGAGTTGTATGGAATCCCAATTCAGTTTGGGAAGCCCAGGTGTCTGAGTCCTGATGTATAACATGTCATGAGTTAAATTTGGAATTCTCAACTCTTACGTCTTTTTGGTTCTTCTTTCTCTTTCTTTTGTTCTTTTCTCTTCTATTCTTTCTTTTCTTTCTCTTTTTCTCGCTCCCTCTCTTCTTTCTTTCTTTCTTTTTCTCTTTCTTTCTTTCTCTCTCTCGCCCTCTCTTCCTCCTTCCTTCCTTTATTTTTTCCTTTCCTTTCCTTTCCTTTCCTTTCCTTTCCTTTCCTTTCCTTTCCTTTTCTTCTTCATTTATCCTAAGGCTTAAGCTAGCCCACTAACAAGCTGTGAGGACACAGAGAGGTCTTCTGGCTTCCATTACAAAGTGACATGTATTCTTTGTTCATCAGGCAAGCACAAGGGCCCTCTAAAACTGAGACTATCACTTAATCAGAAAACAGGGTATCAAGGACCACTTCTTCAGTTTACATCATTTAAATTTAGAGTGCTATGGAAAGTTTATACACCCCTAAAAGGGTTCATTTGTTTATAAAATATTCAAAAAAAGAGCATGAATGTAGATTTCAAGACTCTTTGGAAGAATTGAGAATTCACTATCTGAAAGGAAATATCACTTTGTATTTACTTTTCTGTTATGAACCTAATTTTTTTCTTCCTTTATTAGTAAATGATGATGGGGTACAGAAAAATACAGCATTGGCTTTTTCCATTATGCATCCTTTATATCACTTCTGGCAACACTTTCATCAACCCACAAAGTTTATGGAGTGTTATGGCTAATATGTAGTAAAACTCAAATGCATATTTCAGTTATATTATTGTTGTTGTTGTTGTTAGGTGCCATCAAGTCGGTATCCAATTCATAGCGATCCTGCATACAATAGGCGAAACACTATTGTCAGTGCTGCTTCTGCTGTTCATAGGGTTTTCAATGGCAGACTGATTTTTGGGAGTGGGTTGCCGGTTCTGTCTCCCAATTTGGGTTATACTCCCTTATTTTTCCAATGTACTCATGAAATTGCACTGTTTACATTGAGATCCTCCTCTCCCCATTCATCCTTCCACATTGAACCTCCTCCACATCCCACCTTTCACAATCTTCACTTCCCTCTGCTAGTTCCCTCCCTCCTTCTTTCTACTATTTATAGTCTTCCTTCTTTGTGAAGTTTAATTGTGCATTTTCAGTATATCAATTTATGTATAGGATTTTTTTCTTCCTTTAAGTATGATTCAGCTATCCCACATATGCATGAGAACATATGGTATTTTCTTTTTGAGCTTGTGTTCATTTGTTTAAGATGATGTTCTCTAGTTCCATCCATTTGGCTACAAATGACATTATTTCATTTTTTTTATTGCTGAGTAGTATTCCATTGTGTATATGTACCATAGGTTTGTTTTTTTTTTAAATCCATTCTTCTGTTGACAGACACCTTGGTTGGTCTAATATCCTTGCTATTATGAAAAGTGCTGCACTGAATATGGAGATGCAGGTGTCTCTGTGGTGTGATAAGTTGTCTCCCTTTGGGTATATTCCCAGTAGTGGTATAGCTGGGTCATATGGCAGTTCTATTTTTAGTTTTCTGAGGTATCTCCATATTGATTTCCAAAGTGATTGAACTAATTTACAGTCCCACCAATAGTGTAAGAGGGCTCCTTTTTCTCCACAACCTCGCCAGCATTTGTTGTTATTTTTTTTTATTGATCTTGGCCATTCTTACTGGAATAAGGTGGAATCTCAGAGTTGTTTTGATTTGCATTTCCCTAATGGCTAGAGATATTGAGCATTTTTTCATAAACCTAATGTTTTAAAAAGCTTTCCTTAGCTTGTTAAGAATGGTTGAGTTCATAAAGGGAATGTATTTTCAGATAAAAAAAAATGCCCCTACATTTTATCTGCAATGAATAATGAAAATCTTGTTGCTTAGCAGTTCAGGGAAAATGCTATTTATACCATGAGTTTTAAATAAGCTCGTGTGCTAAACTACTATATTTAAGGACTTAGGCAAATTTTGTAGCACAGCCCCAGAATATTAGAGCTCTTTGAATTTAGCCTCTCAGTTCAACGTGTTTGTTTGTAACATACCTGTTGGTTGAGTTCTTTTGCTCAGAGGTGAACAGGGAATCTGTAAAGCATTCATCATGGAATGATTGAACGTGTTGCCCACAGCACCTGCTAGTCTCATAGCTGCTGCTTTTTCCTTTTTCTCTATTTTCCCATAAAATACTGTTTAAAATATTGACTTTGAAATCTGTTTTCTTCCAATTCTTTGCATTCTTTTTAATATAAACAACAGACATAAAGAAGTTTATTTTTTTTAAGAGGCTATGGAAAAATTCTACAACCCTCCTTCTCCCTTTGCTCTTCCTTTTTCCTCCCTCCATTTTAAGCCCCTTCACTCTATGGGGATTTTTCTGCATGTTTAGATGCTCAACTAGTTCCTGACAAGGTTTTGAGGTTGAATTTTCTGATAAATAAACTTTTTACTTTCAAACAATTTTATATCCACAGAATTATTTAAAAAATAGTATGATGGATTCTACTATACCTTACACCTAGTTTCCTCTGTAATTAACATCTTACATTTGTATGGAATATTTGTTATAATTAGTGAACCAGTACTGATATATATATTATGGACTAAAATCCATGCTTTATTCAGTTTCCTCAGTTTTTCCTTAATGTACTTTTCTGTTCCAGGATCCTGTTCAGGATGCTACATGACACTTATTTGTCATGTCTTCTTAGATTCCTCTTGGCTGTGAGAGTTTCTCAAACTCTCCTTGTTTTTGATAACCTTGACCATTTTAAGGATTACTGGTTAGGAATTGTGTATGATTGGAATCTGTCTGGTGTTTGTTTCATTAGTAGACTGGAGTCTAGTGTTTTGGGGAAGAAGATCACAGAAGGTAAATTGTCATTCTCATCATACTTTATCAAAGACACATACCATCAGCATGACTTAGTGTGGTTGGTGTTGATCTTGATCATTTGGCTTGAGGTGTTAGTAAGATTAGTCATGTTGTAAGTTTTTCCTGAAAAGCAACCAAGCCTTTTTCCTGAAGATTTTAGCAACACATTCATTAAAGCTGTAAAAGCTAACTATGTCTGATCTTTTAGTTTTTATTTATTGGTGAGGTTGTAAAGCTGCTATAAGTTTCTAAATATATAGATACAAATATTTTTGGTGGTGGTAAAACACACTTTATCTCTTTTCATGTATTGTAGGTTGGAATGAGATCCCGAAACCAAGGTAGTGAAAGTTCATCTAACGGGCATTTCTCCTGCCCTAAGTCTTCTATCATCAGCAATGCTGATGATAAAAGTCTCTCAGAAGACACAAAAAAGAAGAACAAATCAAACAGGAAGGAAGATGATGTCATGGCTTCAGGAACTGTCAAACGACACCTCAAACCATCTGGAGAAAGTGCGAGAAAGCCTAAGAAATCTCTGGAGTTATCCAAAGAAGATCTCATCCAGCTCCTCAGTATTATGGAAGGAGAGTTGCAGGTAGAGGCAAACTTTCTCAACCATTATGTTTCTAGTTTCTAAGCAATAGCATAAGAGACTCTAAATCTATGCCCTTCAGTGGACTGTGAACTTCTTTGGGAAAGGGGATATATCTTCCTGGTTCATTTCTAATTACCTGGTGTCCTGTATGAGTTTGTACTAAGTATTTGTTCAATGTGTGGTAAATGGAAAGGTGCAGATTCTAATTTTAAGCTTCTCTAGAAGTAGAAAGCTTCTTCATCATATGATTTTGGACATAATTTAATATAGATCACTGCACTTACTAGGTAATCAATTAGGTTATCTAATTTAGGCGTTGACTTACGGAAAAATGTAGAAAAGTCATTATTAATAGAAGGGAGTGTTATAACCAATAGTTAATTTTGCTTTTTTTCCAGAAGGTAGAGTAAAAGGGAGAGAAAGGAGAGAGAAAGAGAGAGAGAGAGAGAGAGAGAGAGAGAGAGAGGAAGAGAAAGAAGACTGCTGAAACCAGCATTACTGCATAGTCTTTCCTCATTTTTTTATAACTTTCAGTCTCAATTTTCTACAGTCATAGGAGTTAAGATGTACAATAAGCAGAACATTACATTGTGATGATCCTAATAGTTTTCTAAAGCATTTTCAAATCTGTTATTTCATTTGATGTCAATAAAATTTGAATGTCATCATATATGTTTTTACAAATGAAGAAATTGATGACCAGAACTGTGCTCTGCTTTGGCCAGAACTCATCTCTGGCCTCCTGATTCTTGGTCCAGTGATTTTCCCATTGCACACTCCCACCATCCTAATCTAATTGTCATGAGCCACATCCCTTCCAGTAAGTGTATGTCATTAGGGATTCAGAAGGCAGTTTGGATTCTTTTGAGTTGCTGAGCTCTAGACAGCTCTATTTCTGGCAGTAAAGGAACAATAACATTCTTTTTTCTGAAGGACAGGATGGCTTAAGAGTGGAGTTGCTGTTTTCCTTTTGGTTTTTGTTAAGTTTTTAGCTTGCATAAGCCTGTGATGGAACACTAATAATTGTAAGAAATGAAACCTTTGTTGGTTTACTATTGCTATTAGCATTAGAGAAGTAATTTGCAACCTACCCAAACTATGGTAGGCCCCTTTGTTCCTTTTCTCATCTGTGTGTGCATACAGATAAAGAAGCTCCTGGGGTAAAGAGAAATATAGAACATATAAAACTCAAACGTGCAAAAACCAACACGATTGCATTTACCATTTATAGACAGGAAAATCACATTTGCATTTCACGGCAAAAGATGATACTTTCCAGAGTACCACCATTACTAAAAATAGCTTCATGACTCCCAGAAATGTGGTTAGTGTTTTGTCTATTAACATTTATTGTGTAAAAAAGCAGAATTACTCCAGCTTTTTAAACTTCCTTGAGCTGCCTGCTATTGACCTGAGTACAAGTGAAAGGCACACTGTTGCCCTGGAATCCCACCCAAACCAACACCATCTGCTCACTTCTTTTCAGTCATGTTGGTGCTTGTGAACCCCATGGTTCTGGCAGATGCCACTTTCTATAGGTTATCGTATTGTGGTGGCCTCTGTAGGGTATTTAAAATTCATGTGGCTTTTAGGTACATAGTGGGGCTAGATATGGTTCCAGATCCTTGGTATGTAAAATATAAGCTCATACAATGGGGAAATGGGAGAAAGTAGTGAAAGAAATGCATTCCACTTTTCATTAATCTTTATGAATACATGATACTTCCCTCACTTGTGTTCCTAAGCAGTTATAAAAACATGAAAAATGTAAAATATCATTTGTGCGGGGAGGTGGGTAAAAGGAAAGAGAACCAAAGAACCTTGTATTTTAAGGAATTCCATGGTGAATTCATTTGTAAAACAATCTGACATACATGCACATACATTTGTAAATGTGGATTCTGTCTTACTGGATTTGTTTAAGATGACAGTGTTCCTATATTTAGAGCTGTAGATATGTTTTTGTAGTAGACAATTGCCTTCTGTTAACATCACTACATGGGGGAGGGTGTTGTAGCTAAGAGTAGGAGGCCATTCACATCAGCAGATGTGAGTGGGCAGGCCAAAGTGGGGCAGCTATGAGCTAAGTTTGCTGGGTAAGAGATAAGAAAAAAATCTGTCTGAAGGGCTGACACTGGGAAGAGAGGCAGGACTATGCTTTGTGAGGTAAGTTACATTCACCTCAGGCCTGTATACCATCTGGTTCAACACATATGGAGCATTTACCAACTTGTCTCCTGGATCTGTGGCCACTATTGCTCCTGTTTATGGGCTGGCTGTGTTGTTGTTGTTAGGTGCCATTGAGTCAGGTCTGATTACAACAGATGAAACACTGCCCAACGCTGTGCCATGCCTGGTGCTATGTCAATGGGTTTTCAGTGGAAGATTGTGTCCAGATTGTTTCAGGAGTGAGGTGCCAGGTCCTTCTCCCTTTTTTTCAGTGCTAGGAATCGAATTCAGGCCTCAGTGTGCACAGAGCAGCACTCTACCAACTGAACAAAACCCCACATATGATTCAAATGCCCTTACTTTGGGGATGGTGTTCCAAGATTCTATGAAATATTGGGATTGTTAATTATGTTTGAGATAGCTATCCACTCTGTCTCCTTCATATCACAAACAGGTTCTGTGACTGGCCCAAGGTGGCACAGCAATCCAGTTTTGGTTGCTATAAATGCAAATGCCTTTTATCATAGTCTAAAATCCTTCCCATTATTTTACTTACATTCTGGAAGTGTCCAAGGATGATTGGTTTTCAGGACCTTCATATTTATTCTTGGCCTCCAGAATTTCCTTCTTGAAGATTCACCTTGTAAACTTGAAAACTAAAGCCATTTTGTGAAAAGATGAGATGTTTTAGGTAAGAGAAATTTAAGAAGTTTTCTTTTACATCCAGGAGATGCAGTGGGATCAGAGCCTTGAAGTTTGGTGTGATGCAGACAGTAAGAAAAATGGGGGAAAGCAGCGATGTCACATGGCTATGCGGGTTTCACTCAGGGCTTCTCTCCCATTGCTCTAGGCGTGGTGTCCCTGGGGTTGGGTAACAGGGCAGCTGTGGGTGAGGGCACATCTGTGGGTCAATGGAAGTAGGGTGATGCACAGAAGAAAGGGCTCAGAGTACTGGGGAGATGAGACCAACCAAGGTCAAGTTTGCCTTGGAAGGCACTTGGGGACAAGGAGGAAATGGAGATTCCTTCAGCCTTTTTATGCCAATTTTCTTCTTCTAGGAATCCTTTTTGATCTCTGTCGTTCTCTCCAAATTCATTTCCAACATTTTAGACACTGTAGCCAATTCTGTATTTTCTTTTAGTACACCAGTGCCCTACCACCTTTGGAATATATGAGTGACCTATGGGATTGATTGATTTGATATTATAAATTGCATGACTTTTATGGTTGGCATTGGCTATTTGTAAAATTTGCAAGTTTGCTGTCTTGTTTGTCAATCCAAGTATACCATGAACTCTTTACTTTTATTTTTTTTTATTTTTTGCAGTCCTCAGGGTTGAACCCCCAGTCGTGCACCTGTTACGAAGGCTCCACCCATGAGCTGCACCACCAGCTTCTTTTTTTATTTATTATTCTGAGACAAGATCTTGCTAAATTTCTCAGGCTGCCTTTGGCCTCAAACCTGTGATCTTCTTGCTTCAGCTTCCCAAATCACTGAGATTACAGGAGTGAGCCACTGTGCCTGGTTTTTCATGGACTCTAGAAGTGTACCTTTAATGGACCTGTATTAGAATTGGAACTGCCCCTTCGAGAGGATTTGATCTTTTAAAGAATCTTGTTTAGAACTGATAATGTCATGAATCTTGTCTTGGAAAAAGACATCTTCCAAACTTCATGCCACACCTCAACAGATGCAGGCCTGTTGTCTCAGCACAACGCTGGCCAGTGTTGCCTGCATCTAAGTAGCTGGGATGGTTTCCATTATTACACTCTTGATGCTGACTGCTTCCAATAACAAGGACTGCCTAATAAATTGGAACATTTTTCCTCTCCGGGTGAAAAACTGGTTACATATTTCCCAGACTAAACTGAAAGTAATGAAATCGTTCACCCAGACCATCACTTGGGTACCATGATTAATTTCCTCTTATATTTATCCAAAAATAGCACTTTTAAAACACCAGTCAACTTGGCTGTACTAAAAACAGCAAAACTTCAATAGAAATGGTACTCTTTTAAAAAAACACACACAAAAGACATGGCAAGAGTATGTTCTCGTAAAAGGATTCAAGAACAAGACACAAATTAATTCTTTTTCTTGATGCAAAATAAAAGCCATTTTATATAGTAAATTCTCCTAATATATCTATTTTAATACATTTGGGGAAAACATCCTTCAAATTGGGCTTCCTCACTTTTCCCTTTGTTAGTTTAGTTTTCTTCTACTTGTGCAGGAGACAAAAAAAGCAGATAACTCAACTAGATAATGCGACTAGATAATGCACAACTATTGCTCTTAGCTTTGGTGTTCTACAGGCTAAAATAGAGACAGAGTCACTGACACATTGAGCATCTGTCTTTATCCAATGTGCCTGCAGGAGGTGTTGTAGTTCAAAGATAATCTATGAAATGGATAATATGCCTGAGGATTCTTAGAAGCCTCCTCTATTCTGTCCTTTGGGGTTCTTAGTCACTTTCTTTAATATTGTTCACTATTTTTCTCTACTTCTCCACCACCTACTGTTAGTAAGCCTTCTAACTAGGAGAGTTTGTTCTTTCTTAGAGCTTTAATTAATAGTCAACTAATTTGAAATTGATTTTTTTCTTACCATATTTAAGAAACATTATTGTGCAATAGGTCTGAGGAATATAAAGATGAACAACAATAATAATACTTGTAGATTAAACTTGATGAGCTCCTATTATATGGCAAATGTGTTTCTTTTCCCCCAAATGTGTATTTAGGTACTATTTAAGTAGTCATGAAGAGGAGTCTATGGGTTGGAATGAACAGGAGAATGTACAGGAGTGAGTGTTTTATAAAGAAATTTCAATACAAATCATGGGCATACAAAGGAAGGAAAGAGTATGGAACTCTCAGGGGATGAGTAAAAGTTTCACTAAAGAATTGGACTTTAAAGAATGGGTAGTCTTGGGACAGGGAGAGGTGAATATAGGGACTAATATGAACAGAATCAAACACAGAATGGTTGGGATTGTATGGGCTGTGTTCATCAGTAAATAGTCTGATTTCAGCAGAGAATTATTTGGTGGAGGTAAAACTACATTCCTGCTTGGGGACTTCTTGTAAGAGGTCCAACTTTAACAAAATGTCAGAAGGCATGAAAATTCCAGGGGAATAGAGTGGGGCAGAAGTCAGAGAAGTCAAGATTGTCAAAAAGAAGATTTCCATCATTCAAATTAACAGAAAGTTCTAGTTGGTTAGGACTAAGGCTATCTCTAATCTGAAGTCATTGAGAATATTTGGTGGAATGATTTCAGTAATTTTAAGACCATTTTCAGTGGGTCAAGGGAGGAAGGGAGGTTAAAGAAATAGAGTAACATGTCCTCTTGAAAATCTAGGAATTTAGAAGAATAATTTCTTGGTAACAGTTAATTAGATTTGCTACTTTTCTTAAATACAGAGAAGCCTTATTTCCCTCTTTGTTAGCTGAGCAGTAAATTACTTGTCTCACAAAGTAGCCTCTTAATATACATTTGTTGACCTCTTGATTTGAAAGCATGATGTTGCTTTCCTCTACTTTGGGGCTTTGTTTCAAAGGCTGAAATAGTGTGACTTGAATGTCAAGTTTTATAGGAAAATGTAATAGAAACCAAAAGATTTGGTACTTGATCTTATTAGTGATTACTTTGGGCTTCAATTTATCCTCCATTTGAAAATAGGGGCATTTCCTACATTCTGAGTTTGTTTTGATTACTAAAATAAACTAATTTAGATGTTATTTAGACAAGTTTGGTTGGGAAAGGCAGAGAAATACAGAGCAGTAACTAGAAGAAAACTTATCAAGGAAGGCTTTTCAATGATCAAAGAGACTTTTCTGTATCTATGGGCTAAAAGATTACAGAGCCAGAAAGAAACAAGGTCATGGGTATAGGACAGAGAAGGATTTTTGATGACAGAATCTTGGAGAAAATAGGAGGAAGGGAATCAAAAGCATGACTTGGGAGCTGACCTTGGTTTTTATCTTGAAAAGGAGGGGAGGCCTTATGAAAAGGAAGGGGGAAAGATGGGTGTGGGTAGAGCTAACATTTATGGCTGAGGAGGGCACAGCTGAGGGAGCTGCCCTAAAGCCTCACCTTTCTCATCAAAACAAAGTTATGTCTTGCTCAATATGAGGAGTGTGGGCCAACTGGTTGTCATGAGGATGGTACATGCTCATGCTGAATCATTGCTGCGGGTAATGTTAGAGAAAGACTATAGGCAAACATGAGCACTGATGAGTAAAGTTTAGGATTCTGCTGGGATTAAGACTGTGCATTTGTAGTGGTGCCAGTCTGTTTAGAAGCCTTGGTATAAAAGAGAAGACATATTTGATGGCACTGGACCTGGGGTTGCAGTTGTCTATGCGATTGCAGTGAAAGGACAGAGGTATAGAAAAGGAGAGTGTGTGTGTGAGATAGTGTCCAGCCAGGAAGAAAACCTGGGAGGAGCAAGCATTCCAGTGAGAGGGGTGGGGATGAGCAGGAGAAGGCTGGAAAGATTGGAAGTTGGGCTATTTGCATGTAGGGTTGCTATGTGGCACAGATTCAACTGATGCAAGATCTTGGGTGTAATTTGGGGGAGTAGAAATGAAGGTAATTCAAATTTACAACGTCAAAAAATGGCGAAGTTAGGATATTGGCTAAATCTCCCCTTAGGCATTAAAATTTCCTAGGATGATGGTAAGATTTGGCATGGAGAGCAAGTCTGAATCATTTAACAAATATGAAGGCTGGGGACCAGAAGGTCAGTAGATAACTGTTGCCAGACTACTTTTGCTAAAGCATTTCTCTTGAACATATTCTATTGCTTAGAAATTTGCAAAAGGTCTGTATAACTTACCAGATCAAAATCTAAATTGATCAGACTTGTTTGCAAATGTTATTAACTGGTTCCCCCTCAGCTATGAAAATTCATCTTTCGTGTTCTTTTAAATGACCATTCCTATCCAATTAGACCATGTCTGTATTCTTTCCCAACCCTGACAGACACACTCTCACCCATACAAACTTTAACACTATCAGCATTCCAGTGGTAATTTTCTTCTAATATTCCTTTATTTCTTTTTCACCTTGATAATAATTGCAAGACAAAGTTTGGGTCTCTCTAGGAAAATTCAGGACATGTGTTTGTGGTTCCCTTATCTCATACATTTCTCTTCTAGCCATCAATATTTCTTTAGGGACCACGGAAGGCTGACTTCCTCTGGGAAGTCTTTTCTAATTACCTTCTCTCCAACACTTGTCTTTCTTCTTCCCTAACATCCTACATTATTTTACAATGTGTGAACCAAGCATCCCATACATACACATTCCATAAGTATTACATATTTATATCTTGTTGCCCAAAACAGTCTTTTGAGAGAAGGGGCTGTGTTTTCTGCTTTTACACGTGCTTTGTTAGGCTGTTGGTTGATGATTAATCTCAAAATTTCCTAATATGTATACATCCTATGAAGCATTCACAATATTAATTTTAAAGTCTTCAAAATCACTTGGAACCATTTAGAGACAATAGAAGTATCTTACTATACAGAATATTATTATTGAATGAACCATAACAGTCACAAATATTTGCAATGATATTCCTACTACAATACTATGATTCTACTTTTCCTGTCGACTTTAACAAGAAATGTCATTCTCCATTGAGGATGATGATAATCAGTTCAGATGGGATTACCTAGTGTAACCAAACATAATAGGCTTATCCTAAATGGGTACCATTTATCACATTTTCTAAGAGATAGTTTTTGTTTTCCTAAATGAGTTTCATTTGTCACACAGTAAGGCCTCCTGTAGGATGCCTGTGTTTCCTGAGAACAGGCTTCTAGTTACTCATTATGGCTTTTAAAATTGATGACTCACCTGCACTTAATATGCTCCATCTTTAGAATCTCAGGTTGAGGTCATCCTTGGTGAGGCTGCCCAGTGAAACCTCACACCACTAAAATGGTCAACATGCTGAGAATGGTATGTCTTTGCTAAGTTTAGGAGGCAGCAAAGAGACAGGTTGTGTTCTGATGAAAGTCAGAACCAGAATTCTTTGTTGAATACAATGCGGCAGAATCTCATGTGTCTAGCAGTATTATCTATATTTTGACAAAGAGCTTTGGTGTCAGATTTTTGCCGTTTCAGGCAGAATATTTCTAGTTCTCCCAAGAGACCACGAAATTAGTTCCTGTGCAGTGGGAATAATGTACTCACTAGCACTTGTTGTTGTTGTTAGGTGCCGTCGAGTAGAGTCCAACTCATAGCGACCCTATGTACAGCAGATCGAAACACTTGCCGATTCTGTGCCAGGCAAACAATCTTATTTATGTTTAAACCCATTGTTGCAGACACTGTGTCAATCCATCTGGTGGAGGGTTTTCCTCTTTTGCGTTGACCTGCCACTCTCCCAAACATGATGTCCTTCTCCAGGGATTGTTCTCTCCTGACTACATGGCCGAAATATGTAAGACGCAGTCTGGCCATTTTTGCTTCCAAGGAGCACTCTGGTTGTACTTCTTCTAGGACAGATCTGTTGGTTCTTTTGGCAGTCCATGGTATATTCAATAGACGTCTCCAGCACCACAGTTCAAAAGCATCAATTCTTTTTCTGTCTCTCTTGTTCAATGTCCAGCTTTCACAACCATATGATGCGA